>WNGS01000411.1:12460961-12516264 GCA_020271785.1 Procambarus virginalis
AGCCATACAGCATAAAAATAAAACCAATTCAATAACAATCAAAATGCGTCTAGACGATAGAGGTCATATCACAGTACTGTACTATAACAATTTGTCAGAAAGAACCTCAAGGAAATAAGAGGGGTTTTCCTAAAAATAATTTCTATGAAGTGCAGCTCTGTGGTCCCAAGAACATTGTCATATATAAACAGCAAAGAAAAAAACTATTTGCACAATTGTCAACAAAATGTGCCTTTTGCTTTATTTGAAGTTTACAGTAAAAAGAAAATCAGGAAGTATAATTTGTTAACACAGCTATCATGTAGTGGCAAACTTCTAACTGCTAAAAATGTGATAGTCAAGGATGGACACAGTTTTTGAGATAGAAATTCTATGTGCTGTAAGATCTTGTAATCCAAATTCTGGTAACCCTAATGATTAACACAGTCATTTTGTAGGGGGGGGGGGGGGTCAATGGCAGGAGTAAGCAGGACAAGCGTTTACTCATGCATTTTCATGGTTTATGAAAATACAGGGTAAATGGGGAGGGGGAAGTGACTAGGTCAAGAAAAAAAAAATCATCATTTTGGGACATTCTGGCAAGAAATTTGGCCAAGTCGAATGTTCAACTAACTCAAATGGGGGCGATCCCCCATATGATTCAGATTACTAATCTTAACAGTAACCTCCAAATTACCAAGTTCAAAGGAGGAAGAAAATACAGTACTACACAGTACTGCAGTTAAGTGTTTGAACGAGGATAAATAAAAGCACAAAAATGTAATAAAAGTAACACTGCAAAACCCACTTCATAAGCATTAACCACTGCACTGCGCACCTGGTTGCGGCAAAAACTTTTTAGTGCAATTGTCAAGGATACACATTCGTTTTTATTAATGTTTAGGTCACGTTAATGTCAAAATGTTTCCGAACTCAATTATTTCCATTTCAAAACACAGTAATGAAAAAATGTTAAAATATAGCACAATTAAAAAATAAAAATAGCAACTCTCAGAGCGCCTAAGGTGCTTTGCGCAGTGCAGTGGTTAAGGTGGATCAATATGTTGATAAGCCTTAACAAATAAACCAAGAACTCACCTTGTATCATCAAATGGATAACTGGCAACTACCGAGCCACCATGAAGATTACCAGACAATACAAAAGGATTATTTAAAATCCAGCTCATGACAGCTAAAGTTTCTGGTTCACGTTTACTATACAATTCACGTTCAGATGGGAAATTCCACTGCGAAGGAAAATTTCTATTTAAATCAACGTCGTTAGCATTTTCGCGACCTGATCTGGAATAGCCCTCGCACATTCCTTCCTGAAATGAGTAACAATAGATAGATTTGTAAAAGTGAGCAATGATTAACTACATGTACTGGTACTTTAAAAATGAACTTTACATCCATTTATGTAATTTTTTAAATAGCAAAAAAACTAATTTAACTATTACAAAAATAAAGCATTGGATGTAATTAAAGATTCTTTCCGACGGGCCCAGAAGTTCAAGTTTAATCCTTAGCATGTGGCTTGTCATTTTTTTCCCCACTGGTTATTACCCAATAATATCAAAGATCTTTATTTTATATATAATCTGAAGAATTTGTGGCATCATTGCACCTAAAAAAGTATTTTCAGTACTGTACTGTGTTATTAAATTTGAGAAAGTTTGCAATACTGTATTAGTATGCTTATTTAGTCACATTTACTTAATTTGAAAAAATTAAATAAAATCCTACAAGATAAGAAAAAATTAAGAAAACAAATTTGATCCATCCTGGACCATTCTCAAGTCGATTGTGATCACTATTCTTGATCAACATAATCGACTTAGGAATGGTCCAGAACTGACCAAAACGTCGTCGTCCCTTTACTTTCTAGTGTGTGGTTTGGTCAACATATAAAGCTATATTATCAGTTCATTCAAAATTATGTCAATTTCCTTCACACGCCACCATACATATGAATAGACGAAACTGCAGAAGACTTATTGACCCATGCCAGGAACAGTGGCGAGGACAGCCAGGTCAGGTCATAACTAAAAGGTTCTGGGATCAAGTCCTGTGGCAGGATAGCAGCCTTTGGGCAATGTTTCCCTTTTGAGGCCTCTGTTCACTTGGCAGTAAATAGGTGCCCAGGAGATAGGCAACTTGTGGCTTGCATCCCAGTTACCCATTTATTGTTAGGTGAACGGAAGTGTATGACAGATCTGCCCAAATATCTCGTCCTGCCCGAGCCCTGGGGGGGGGGGGGGGAGGGGAGGTCAATTTACTATTTTACATTATAATGAGGCCATATGTGCAATTCTGAAAGAGTTTTATATCCATAAAAGTGTAAATGTGAACTTTTAAAAAGATCACATTCACCAGAAAAAAAAACCTACCAATTGTTGCCATTGCCTCTTATGACTCCTAACCATTTAATTGCATTTCCCTCAAAAGACTTTCTAAACATGTTAGGTTAGATGAAGTATGGCAAAAGGCTAAAATAATATGGTTATTTCTGGCTATGGAAAAACTAAGGAAAGGTGTGTGTGTCTGGGGGGGGGGGGAAGGAGGAATTATCAGGGGAAAGCGCCAAGCCATTAAACTATATAGCACTGGGAAGGGGTCAGGATAAGGATTTGGGATGGGACGGGGGAAAAGAATGGTGCCTTAACCACTTGGACGGTCTGGGATTGAACGCTGATCTGCATGAAGCGATCGGCGTACGACCCCAAAAAAAATGCCTCACATTGAGCAGATTTCACAACCACAAATATCTCACCTTGGCCATTTCAAAGCCATCGGGGTTCATGGAGGGCATGAGGTGGACCTCGGTGGAGTTGAGGAGAGCGGTGACCCTGGGGTTGTGGTCACCGTACCCCTGCACCAGGTAGCGGG
Organism: Procambarus virginalis; assembly: GCA_020271785.1. Lineage (NCBI taxonomy): Eukaryota > Metazoa > Arthropoda > Malacostraca > Decapoda > Cambaridae > Procambarus > Procambarus virginalis. The sequence continues at coordinate 12,463,830 of WNGS01000411.1, forward strand.
CCAAGGCCACCATCAGGGCTCGCCCCACAGTCTCGTCACCGTGCATGTTGGCCACGTATTTAAACATGGGCTCCGTCTCGCCTCGCTCCTGTACATTCTCACTGATCTTGATCACCAACAGTTCCCGACCTTGGCTCGACTTGCCGACGCTGTAATAGTCTACAAGATGTGGGTGTTGAGCTTTCAGACTCTTGAAAAGTTCCACTAAATCATCGTAATGATGGTATTTAGACATGTCGATGCCATCCACAACTGACCCGGCGACATTAGTTGTGTCATGGCTGCTCGCTAGTGCACTAACGCTACACAGGAAGACCATAAATGTGAGGCCAAGGGCCCCGTCTGGCGTCCACCCCATCATTGTTGTGGTGGTGGCGGGGGACACGGCTGCCTTACGTCAACTTTCCTCCACCACTACTACCAACCCCAACACTTCCCCTCACCTGACTGTTTCCTATATATTCTTCAAATATTCTTCTTGTAATATGAAACTAAACAGCTATATAAATATTATATTAAAATAATTCGCAAATATCTACCAAATTTTGTATAAATTTAACTCCCATTTAAGTCCCATTAATGTATGGGATTGGTACGTCTGGACGAGTTCCCAGCATTTAAAGGTTACACAGTTATCACTGACGTACGAACGCACGCATGCAACCCATTACTCATTCAGTTAAAAATATGTACCGTATTATGTGAATCAGAGATTATTAATTATTCTTAAAGCTTCATTAGATCAGTCTTGAAAAACCACTTGAGTTACCTGGCATGTTGCCCATCTGTGACTTCCACGTTGGTAGAACTCATTTATTTCGTAGTTTCTTTTGGCGTATCTGATTTCCTGGGTTACGTAGTGACTATTTTTATCATTTTCTTAACAGTTATCTGTCATAGTAGCAATGAGTTAGTGAGTAATGGCTGCTCATCTGTAACTCTACTTATTTAATGTTCTACGGTCCCATCTCACAACCTTCATCAATCAACAGGTATACAGTACCTGAATTTACCTGAGGGCCACTAACACTCTAGTGGCCTCAATGAGGACAGGAAGCTGGCAGCTTGTCAAACGTCCCCCCCCCTTTGTCCTGACAATTCTTTCAAGTTGGATTTTATAGTTCATCAAAGTTATTGGCATTTACGGCTATGGCGGGTATAGGCAGTTCCATGCGTGGAACCTTTTCAACCCTGTTGGTGAAAATCTCCTGTTCTCAGTTCTACATTATAGCTTGTTGAGCTTAAAAACGTTGCTCCTTGTTTGTGTTACCTCTGACATTTTGAAGAAATTGATCTACATCCTCAAACTTGTTTAGTATTTTAAAAGTGTCAACGAGAGATTCGCCCTGTCATGTTTGTAGTTTGATTTGGCAGTCATTGCTCTTTTATGAAGAATATCGTAACTGTAATCCCTCCCTTTAATACTGATTTATTCAATGACTGTCGTGTTCATTTTGCATTCGTGCCTCACTCCTTATTTTCTCTATCATTCCACTTTCTCTAATGCATAAGACTTTTTCCCATTTTCAGTAATAATTTACCCATACTACGATAGTGTCAATTCCCACTCTTGGATAGCAAATTCATAATTTATTTTCTATTTTGCACGATCGACAGACCTTGTCCAAATATCTTATCCGAGAATCCCCAACAATCGAGATTTTCCTGTCTCTTTTTTTTTGCGCACTCATTTCATAATCTTCACCACTCCAAACATTTGTCATATATATAAACTTTACTGCTTTAGTTCCGAGGTAAGTAAGAAAGAATAGCGCCAAGCCTGGAAGATATTCTTACGTTGGCTTCCAGGGAAGGATATAGCTCTAATTTCCACACTACACTCTTCATCTTCAATCAGCTAAAAAATACCAGGTAGCCATAGAGCATTAAGGGGGCCCTGTAGCACGGTGATCTACTTGTTCCAACTGGTAGACGGTTGGAACAAGTTAGGTGAGAAGGTGGTGGAGGCCAAGACCGTCAGTATTTCAAAGCGTTATATGACAAGAGTGCTGGGAAGACGGGACACCACGAGCGTAGCTCTCATCCTGTAACTACACTTAGGTAATACTCAACTGGCAATCAAGGATGCCTGGTTTTATCCCCGGTCGAGACAGAAATGGTTGGGCACGTTCCCTTTCTCTTCATGCCTCTGTTCACCTAGCAATAAATAGGTACCCCTAGAATTAGGTAACTGTTGTTGGGGTTGCATCCTGTAATAGGTCAGTGGTTCGACCTAAGGGGGAGGGTGTTGGGGGGACTCAGATGTAAGGCTAACTACAGGTTTTCTATCCTTTACAACTGGAGTTAAAACAAAGACTTCTAAGACGACTGCCTCACCCAAATGAAACAACTTGTGGTTGTTGTTGTTAAGAATCAGCTACTCGGAACAAAAAGTTCCAAGTAGCACGGGCTATGGTGAGCCCGTGGTGGACTTACCTAGCACAGGAGCGGGGCTGTAACTGCCAACTTGTGGGATTGGGCGGTTATAAATAGGAGCTTCCTCCTATGGACCAATAGGCCTTCTGCAGTTACCTTTATTCTTATGTTCTTAACTTGCACGACAAAACATATCGTTGATGAGGCTGGCGGTCATGCAAAATAAAACTGCGAAGGATACACAAAACATAAATAGATTTGTTTATTATGTATTTTGACTAATAAATAGACCGTATCCGGTGTAACTTCGTGTTATGCACATATAAACTAAAACCTTTTCATTTGATCTTAATGTACATCAGTATTTTAAAAGTTACTGCTGAATTACTTTAGTTGACACGTACAACATCAAATTTTGTGTTTAGAACATTTTAAATACACGGATAACCACAACTGTTGTAGATCCTTGTTGAGGGGGGGTATATGATGGGTGTAATCGAAGGTAATGGAATTGGAAAAATTCGCTACTTCACAACAGAAAACGGAGCGAATTTACATACACTCGCGCTCAATCTAATCCTGAGTTTACGATTTCTGATTCACTATTAATATATGTCAGACTTGTAGAGCCTAAGATCTGTCAGGGGTTAAAGTTTATTTAAAGAATAAAAACTTCGTATATACCTACCCTAACCTGTGCAATTCTAATGTGTGTAACAAAACATCAATAACTAAGAAGTTGGTATTTAGTCGCCCAAAGCCTGAAATAGGAGGAGTAAACCCCTTGTAGACGCAAGGTACACTAATATGTGTTCTCTGTTGGCCTTCAATCTACAAACAAAATCTAACTAACCCTGTATTCAGTCATTTTTACCTCAAGAAATCGATGCCAATGCCTTCCCTTATACTTTTTTTCTATAAAAGTTTTGATTTGTACAGAATAGTAGCCACTACGAGCATTCAGTGCGGCACTAAATATTCTGTATTTGTGTATATATTTCTGAAATATATCTATCTATTACAGTATATGATAAAAACAAATCTAACCCAATTCAAGTGATGTAAAATGGCTTTTCTAATATTCAACTCGTCATATTACAACAAATGTATCAGTAGTAGTGATATGTGATTTCTTCCGGATCTCCAGTGTGTTCCTTTTAATATAATTAATCATATTTTTGAGATATAGTTACAGTACGCTACTGATGAGAGCACCGTTTGTTGTTGGGTTATGTCCTCCATCACCGTGAACTGGTGTGATGTGTTGGGGATGTGAACAAGAGGTCTCTGGGGTGTTGTGGCCGCTCGGGGCAGTCTCCAGTACGAGGTGTGAATGAGGAGACTCTGGGGTGTTGTGACCGCTGGGGGCAGTCTCCAGCAGGGGGGTCAAATTGGTATGGCTCATCTCTCCCTCATGCAGAGCGCGACGTGCACCCCTCTTCTGGTTCTGCATATATTTGTACCTGTTCTCCACGTCTTGCAGCGTCTCCGGCAGCGGTTTGTTGTTGGTCTCCGGAAGGAAGGGCACCAGGAGACTCCCTAAGATACCAGCACAGCCAAAGGTAACACTGACGGCCCACCAGGCGTACTCCTCCTGCACAGAGAAGTGAACGAATTGCCACTGAGCATTTAAGTAAACATTAAACTTAAGACAAAGAAATCACAGTTGCATGATATATCGTTGATAAATTATTTGGAGATCTGAACCAGCATTTTAGTGAATACCATGCAGATGCTTTGACTTCATAATGGTCCAGGACGGACCGAAACGTCGTCGTCTCTTCAATTTAGAAATTGTGTGTGGTTTGGTCAACACCAAATGCTTGCCTTAACCCACTCAGTCAAGCTATGACAAAAGTTATTCAACCCGGAAGTCTACTGAGTACACTAAAGGAGTCTTGAGGCCTCAACTGGTGCCACAGCAAGGTTTTACAAATTGCCTGCCTATATTCTGGTCTGTGGTTAATGGAGTTCTCCACCATACACCCCTTCTTCAGAACACAACGAAATCACAATGCCGTGATATATCAAGATTGGCGAGAACTTCATTAATCATGGGTCAAGGTGTAAGCAGGCTATTTGTAAAACCTGGTTGGGGCCTCCAGTCTCACTTAATGTACTTATTAGATTTCAGAGTTGAACAGCTTTTGTCCTATTATGACCGAGTGGATTAAAGCTAGCGTCTGGGGTTCATTAGAACGCTGGTTCAAATCCCAGCATTGCTCCAAATAATTTTCTCAAACTTAAAACGTCAAGAACGAAGAGAGAATCTTATAACTCTAGCCACTGAAGACCAGCAGATGCCCAAAGGAAGTAAATGGTGAAATACTGAATTGCTACTGTATTATGTTTTGTTTAATATGTTGAAATTGATGCCAGAGAAGCTAGGGTACGTGAAGCTCCTGGCGTCAAGGTGAGGCACTTCAAGCGTCGTTTCTCTACACTGTTATGGTTGAGGTGACTGCGGCTTACGCTTCATGACATTTTTTTCATTAAAGAAATGTAAGGAAATTGGGGTTTGCTTAAAATCCTTATAATTACCAAGACTTGACATCTGTCTGGCTTTTATTATTTAATAAATGATAAATCTTATTACTATATACATGTAAAATCTTAATTTTGGAGCATGTGGCACCATCGCAACAAAAGAATATATTTAACAAAAAAATATTAAGTCCACGACCTTCTTGACATTTTCTTTATTTACCCTTGCTCATTTTATACTTTCTCTAAATCCATCAAAAAATGCAAACGTGAATGAAGGTGTAATGGTTTATCCATATTCCAGGCACAGAGAGAAACTGACCAGGATGTGGGTGATGAGAGGGGGCGCAGGAAGAAGCCCACGCTGCCCAGACGTTGACGAAGGCAAACCCCCTCGCCCGCGCCTCCGTCGGGAAAGTTCGGGAGCGTACACGTAGTTCACCTGCAGTCCCACCAAGACGGCAGGGGCGGGAAGAGGTTAAGGCGTTAGTCTGAGGGAAAGCATAGCTGTTAGAGACAGGCAGCAGGCGCGATCGAGGCTGCTCCATCACAGTTACAGCCCGCTCCTGTGCCAGGTAAGGCCACTACGGGTCACCATAGCCGTGCTACTTGGAACTTTTTGTTCCGAGTAGCNTTATGTACTCTGTTACTCTGAAATTCTTATTGTGCCTGGTTCTGTAAAAACTTCATTTTGCACAAACACACTTTGGAACTGTTCATTTGGCATTTCACACATTTCCTTTTCATTCTATGTGAATCTCTTCATTTTTAACCTCTGAATTTTATCTTTTATCTGCTATTTATTTTCAATAAATTTATAGAATAGGCCTTCTTTGTTATAGAACCTCTTCAACCCTGTTCTAAATGCTCCTTTAACCCATGCCTATAGAGGCTATTTGTTCCTCCTTGGGTCTGGGAGCAAACTTCATACAAATTCTTATTGAACCAGGCACTTCTTATAAAATTCTTATAAGAACCAGGCACAATATACCTTAGTGTTATCTATCTCATGGAAATTGGGCCCTTTTTAGGACATGGCTAGTGATTTACCCTTTTAACATGCAAGTATGGGTGGTTGTTTTGGAAAGAACTGCCAGGTTGGGTGGTCCAAATGAGGTGGAAATCCATTCTCACAGCTTGTCGATTTCCCTGCGAATTGGCTGACAAGGGCATGAAAAGGGTTGAGAATATAACTCCGATTAGAGTTTGACACCCGGGTTTCATCAAAAAGAGTGACTGGCAGTCCAGGAGTGCCACATTCCTGTTTGCCTCCGAGTATCTACTTTGGGTAACCTCATTGTTGGAAGTAGATCCATAGTCTCCTCCAGTTCTTCCTGTAGGCTATTTCTGTAGCTCAGAATCCATTTCAACCCGATTGTCAGGGAGTACGAGAGATTTCTCGAAATTAGTAGATGGCACGACGAGTAAAGTACAAATGAAGGTTGGATGCTATATAATGAAGCCCCATCTGCATTCTTTCATTTACAGACATCTGAACTTTGAACAAAATCTTCATCACAGTCTGGGTCTTCTATAGCACTATCATCAATAAATAATTGCAGATATTTTATTACATCAAGTGATGCTGAAGACATGACTTGCATATCGGTGTTGCGAGTTGCCATTGCATGTACAACCTGTGGTTTCCGTGTTAGTATTGAGGCCCTCTCACCCAGAAAAGGGAGATGATTTTTTTTCCAAAATGATGCCTTTATACTGGAAGTCTTAAACAGCAGATGCAAATCCTATATACCCATGGGAGATTTAAATCTTGTGCTAACCCCTAAAATCAACCCAGGTTGATGTGCACACCACCAATGAAATGACCATGGTTGATACATGCAGTCGAAAGGTTAATATTGCTAAAATGTGCCCACTGATCTCTGGTAAATTAAAAAAGCAATTATGTAGCTTTACTTTGGTGGAGAGATGAAATTTTACGATGAAAATGAGAGTAAAGTGTGACCGAGTAAATGCCCCAAGGAGCTCACCTTGGACAGGAGCACAGTGGAAGTTGCTGTGAATATATTAGTACTAGTACTGTAACCATTTTCAGTGTCACCAGTTTTTTTTTTTTTTTTTTTTTTTTTTTTTTTTTTTTAGCAATTATGTATAATTTGAGAAATTTCCACCATAAAAATGTGGTACAGTACATTGAAACTAATACATGTTGCTAATATGTACACAATCACTGTACTGTATATTCTTATTTGGACCAAAAAAACTACCATTTTTGCCATTATCAAGCTATTCACATATTATACACAACAATGTGTATGAGCTGTGGCAAACCAAGCAGTTCTGGCGAGTGTGATAATCACGTAACCATTGATCCAAGAACAGCAAGGCCATACATGCTCGACAGTAGCTGACGGCACCCGACAAAGTAAAGTGCCTCCCATTATACTACGCACATCGCTAACACTAGCCAAAATGCTGCCATTATCAGAATCATTTTTCACATGTTCATTTATTAATGGAATACGGGGTTCCGTCGCACCAAACTGCAGCTGTATGCTGCGAGCCTCGTACTAAATGTAGTAAACCTGATACAGGAAACATCTGAACCACGTACATAATCCTGATCACCCTCAGGGTCTTGCCAATCATCAATAAATAATTGCAGTTACTTATTTAATCAAGTGATGCTGTGTGCAAGAGTTGCACGATGGTAGCAAGAGTTGCTGCTGCCACTCGTAGATACTGTTAGTACCCGGAGGAGTGCCCACGATTTTTTTTTCCCCAAGATTTTTCCTCCGTTTACTGGAAGCCTTAGAAAGCAGATGCCAACCTCATGTATCTGCAGGAGTTTTAAATCACTTACAGTACTCTAATACATCACTGGAAGTGACGCTTGATTGAAGGATTAATTTTGAATGTGACAAGTTTTGCTCTGTCAAGATGGCTTACCGATTTATTTCCCTAAATATTGTTTTATATTAAGAATTTAAAAAAAAAATATATGATCCTAAGATAATTTTAGGGAAGTTAATGAGCCCCCCCCCTTTTTTTTTTTAATTGCATGCTTACTTTTCAATATTAGATTGACAGTTTTCATTCACAATCCATTGATTTCACTCTGAAATGTGAATACCACTATCTTTGGAGAATATGGTTTAGGACTTAAGAGCAAGAGTTGGAACTCTGATCAAGTTCTCTATAACTACCATACAAGGGTTTTAATTTGACTGTTCAATAGATGCAGGATAATTTGGAGGAAAAGAATGGAAGACAAAACAAGATAAATAACATTTTCAATAACCAACCATTAGGTAATTCAGTGAGATTTTTGTTTTAATGTATAGAATACAAATTAAATGAATTATCAAAATATTGCTCCAAATTTTTTTTTTTAAACATTCATAACATTACTGTACAAAATGTACATCTAAAAAAAAAGCTAAAACAAAAGGATTATTGAAATCTACATTATACAATTTCTTGAGGTGTACCTAGCTAGTCCAAAATATATATATGACCAAAGTCAAATACTCCAAACAGAAAATCTCTCAAAACCAAATATCACAATTTAAAAAGGTTCTCGGAGTACAAATATCATGCTTCGATACAAATACACACACAGTATAGAAACTCCCAAGAGAAGAATAACTAAACAACATTGTCTATTTCGGCTTTTATAAAATCAAACACATGCATGGCTAGTGCTTGTAAAAAAAAAAAAAGAGAAAGCCGAGGTGAAGGTGGGCCAAGATCAAGATGTTTTATACTTAGTGTTACCATTTATACTTTAAATTATTTTGGAAAAGGGGCAGCAATTGAATTTTTCTTAATTCTGTTCAATATCAATGTGCTTTATGACTGAAATGCCACATTTATCCTTTAATTGGGAATGCAGAAAACATGTAGCTAAAATCAACAGAAACGCTAATAAAATGTAACTAAAATACTTAAAATATATACAGTATATACATATACACTCGCACAAAATATTGTGCCCCTTATTTTGTTTTCCTTAATAAACGCTTTCGGTGCACGTAATGCATGGGTTTTACCTGCAAGGCTTTAGTAATGAATTAAATTAAGTGGGGTTTGGCAAAGTTAAGTTAGGTTGGGTTCAGCAGGATTTAATCATCAACAAATAAAACCTACTCTCACTTCTTTAAATCATTGTCAGGACTATGCTTTTCATTTGTATTTTAGTCATAAAACTACAAACAAATGTACACCAAGATTTATTTGTAATGTCAATAGCCAATTTTTTTGTAATTCTACTGCCAGACATTTCATGCATAGTTTGGCTCCCATATTTCCAAACTCTGCAAAAGGTGTTTGTAACAGAACCTGCAGTAATCTTGACAGTAGTTGCCGATAACTATGCATGGGTTAGTTGCAGTATCACCAGGCTGTTTGAGTGCAAAACCTAAATATGGCGATAACCATAATGAATGACTTTACGCGAAAGTGTAGCTTCTGTTGCCAATTAGCGAATGCCAATCACACGAGTGTTTAATAATTATATATATATAGCAAGGGATACATCCAGTTTAAGTATTTTAAAAGTACACCCCTAGTCTGGTCAAGAGTTGCCGTTGTATGTTACGCCACAAGTTTGTGACACACTGTTGCAGACAAGGCATTGCTGAAGTGAACAAAGAAAACAGATTAGTAATGTATTCAAGATGCATTTGAAGCAAAGACAGTAAAATTCAAATACACAACCATATGACTTCAAATACAAAAACTACAAACACATTTCACTTTTCATAAGAATATATACAAACAAATTTGGTTCTACTGTATTCCTGTAGCCTTATGTCAGTTTAGAGTTGGGCTTAAGACCCATCAACTGCAGTAGGGTCATTAAGGCCACCACTAACTTATTGACTGACCAGCAAGAATACTTTAACCCTGAACATGGTGCAAAGCTGAACTTAACTCGCTTGGTGTATATACACCGAGAAGTAAATTACACATCTCGTTTTAGGCAGGAATATTCTTATTCACCCATTTGTATTCACCTGCACGAGAGCTTTTAGCTCTTGCACCCCACCTTTCCACCCTCAGGTTGTCTGATGGAGAAAGTAGATTGGCAATCATTGCATCATACTGTATCTAGACCAACTACTGAACATTCCCAGAGTGCAATGCACAACAGCCATCAAATTTTCAGGTACATATTTACTACTAGCAGTACCCGGCCACGCATTGCTGTGGCTCAGCAATGCGTGTGCGTTGCCGAGAAACATTGAAATGGAATTGTAAATTAGTATAGCATGTGTGTTGCTCTTACATGCAACAGATAGCGCCGTTTTTCAAGAAAAGCATAGTTTTACCTGTCACAGGTGTGGCTTTTAGACTTATATTTACGAAATGAACGGTAAAGTAAACAACACAGCTCAATTCCAACACAATGTCACAAAATAATTCAATAAAAAATAAAAATCTATGAAAATAAAGTTTATCAATGCAATTGGAAACATTAAAGTAAGTAATTATCAAAAGAAAGCACCAAACCGGGAAGGCTCGTAGCACCATCAAATGTGCAGGTAATCAGAGAGCACTAAATATCACCAAGGATGCCAATACGAGAACAGAAACGCACAAGGTGAATGATATCAAAAGTATCCGAGTCACCAAGAATACTATCTAGAGACAAGTGACCGTGGGGGACGGTTGGAAAAAAAGACACGCTCGTCCCAGAAGTCAGGACACTCATCAATGCAAGAAGCTTTTCTTCTAGTGGCAGATAAGTGGAATTGAAGTTTAAGCCAACATCAACGTTTGCATGATTAGGAGGCACAATTCTTTCAAGCATTCCAAGTATGAAGTTTTCCCCAGTCAGTGTGAAACAACCTCACTTTAATGGTTAAAAAAATTTCACCAAGTAAATGCATTAGTTTAATTACGAAAAGGGTAAACTGAAAAATCCTTTCCTACCAAAATTCAGGCCCGGAAGTAAATCCTTCCACTTCTGGTCCTTTCAGCTGCTGTGTTGTGGGTGGCGTTACAGTGCTCGAATCTTCTCTACCGTCTCATTGGCAACATTCTTCGGGGTGGTGGAACCAAGAGCTGCCCAAAACATGCGTATAGTCACTTAGAGAATTGACAATCTTAGATAATTAAATGTGATTTTGTAATGACCATTTAGTGTAGTATAGTGCCATTTGTCTACATAGGTTTTGAATGCGATAGGATCACGATTCTATAAATGGATGCAAGCTGTGCATGTCAAAGAGGCAAGCACCTAAGGGGGGGGGGGGGGGGAAATTATGAAGTATTCTGGAAAAATTAAAGTGTTAAATGCCACATGCTATAATGTATGTGACATTTTAATGTAAGGCATTACATGATCAACTAGGCTTTAAAAAAATTTAATAATTTAAAAAATTAAAAAGGGCAATTTAAAAATAAACCAGACCCAAGGGCAAGTGAATTAACCACTCAAGCACCATTTCTTTCACTCTGATGCAAATTATTTCTTTTGTGTTACTGCACCAAATTGGTCTTACTATTAGCTATATAGAAAAGAAGTTTACTGCATAAGCTATGTAAATTAACTATTTTAACCCACAGTTTTTACCGACACGTACTGAACGCACATAAAAACACAAATTACAAATAAAAAATCTTGAGAATAACTGCAAATTACTTTACCCTTAAATTTTTCTTGCAGAACTAAAAAAAAAAATAGGCACAGATACACATGTCACAAACCACACAATTTTTTTTTTAGATAATTTACAAAATGAGGCCAAAGAGAAATGAATAATACAAATGGTTTGTATGGTAAAGAACTGGTTTTCCAAAACAAAAGTAATATCCAAAAGCAAATTTAAGCAAGAAACAATAAATTGGATTGAGTGAGCAAGTAATAAGTGCATGTGTACATGCACAAGAGTGCATACTCATGTGTGACCACACTGTTTTGGCCATCTTTTAGTGTGCACGTCTGATGAAGTGGTATAATTATGCTTTATTACCTGTACTTACCAATTGTCAAGCAATGAAATGTTGGACGAAAATAATTCTCCATGAAACACTTACGAAAATACTAGCATACAGTAGTTAACCACAAATAGCCAAAGCTGCACACAAAAACTCAACAACAGAGAGGGTTAGCTGTCGATTTCCCATTGTAGCCAAAGTTGCTACAATAGGATATACCCAGTACAGCAAAGTATCCACTCCAATTTAATGACTTGCATGGGCTCTATTCACTAACTCCAAGGTATATAAAGATTGGTAATAATTAAGAGTAATTTTTATCCCCCCTCCCAACAAAGCTAAGCTTGCCTAGTAAAAATGATGTAACAAACACCTCCCTTCACACATTTAATAGCAATTTACTTTGCAAGTAAGGATCCAAATAGAGTACTTTTCTCATAATGGCTGTTAAATCCAGCAGAACAAAATCAGAGGTCCTTAAACTGGGTGGAAACTGTGCAAAGCTTTAACAACCAGGTGTAGAAATATTCGCTTCACAGTGCAATGAAAACCCACACAATTCAAAATATATAAAGCAGCACTCCTTCCCAAAAATAAAGCCACATCACAGCCTACACACTCATCACAAACTCACATGAATAATTTTGAGTAATCAGGCTTACGCCATTTGAGCCGTTAGTAAACCACGTTGAATTTCTGGTCAAGGTGTGATGGTCAACACTTTCATTTGATGGCTGGCCAGAATTCGTTGCCAAGGGGAGGGGATAATGCATGGTTGAGGAATGATCACTGCTCCATGTTGAAGGTTGATCATTACTTATGTTTCCAAGTGTTTCATCCTTCTTGGTTTCATGCTGGTCAACATTCCTGGTACTGGAATCGCTAAAATTTGCAAGCTGACCATCACGGATAATTTTAAACAGACCTAGAGTTGTAGACGCATTCTCAGACTGTATGTTTGAGATGGTTACTACTATTGGTGCATTGCTGGCCCCAGATTCATTACCTCCAGTAATATTCAGCGGTGGACTTCTGGACAACTTCACTGTATCCGTAACCTTACAGTTCCAGTAACTTCATTGGAACCAATACTTTGAAAATTAGACGTCATAGATATCTCTGGGCTGAAAGAAGTCACAGATAATTCCGATTTGATATCGGCCCTTTCAGACACATTTGAAGAAGAACTAGGAAATGTTTTTGAACTAATTTCAGTTCTAACTTCCCTGGTATTCAAACCATCTTCTCTTACATTTCTTTGTCGAGCAATTTGATCACTTTTCTCTATACGATTCTCATATGCCACACCTTGAACTTTTGTTAAAGTCTCATTAAACTGCTGCTGAACTGAAAATTAATTACAAAAAACTCAAATCATTGAAAACTTAAGGCACCTTTAAAAGAAATCACACACTGGTGTTATTTATGTAAGTAGATGTTAATTAGATCGCAAAGATTAAAACACACTTTTTTAGTATTAAATCATATGAAATTTGAAAATATACAGTAATAGTTTATGGGAAAGAAAAAGTTCAATGCTAAAAAAGGAACTATAGAACAAGTAGTTACTTTTTCATTCTAGGTAACATTCACCCACTCACCTTCAGTGTTTCTTTTTCATTCTTAGATCTACACGGGACACTGTGCCTTCAACAATGCTAATTGCCTNGGTGAGGGAATCCTATAACAGAAATAAACCAGTTAAAATAAATATAATAAAAATATAGACAATGCTATCAGATGGAGCCTAAGATATACAGGAATTAAATTATCATGCAAAGTTGAAGTTGTGACTGAACATACTGGAACAAAATCGCAAGGAACTGCGTAAGGAGTGAATTGAACTCAAGATGACTCGCCACTACTGACACACTAACCAAACCAGCACAGCTAGAATAACTAATACCAGCAGTTTACTGAATCCAGACACACACAATAACCGTATATCGACACATTTGTAAAGCATACAATACATAATAGTATGAGCCCACTAGATAGCAAAACCAAGCTTTCTAATAACAAACACAGATCACTTAAGTGAATAATAGTGGTGGGAAAGAGGTGAGGAAAATATAAGGTACGTTAATTAGCAGTTAGTGCATGGCTCCATGATGCCAAACCGTTCTTGCAAGGGAGTTTTGGGTGTAAGTGAATGAATCTTTCTTGGCAACATATAATCTTTTTATCTAGTGGGACTACTTGAAAACATTCTGTCTATGTCAAGACAGAATGTCAGCCTGCCTTGACTTCACAGTACAGTAACTGGTCCATTTCATGGTAGACAGAAAACATTTCCCGAGACAACACCGAATGGAAAAGCCAATACGCACTTGTTTCTAATTTAAAAGTTGTCTTACTGGTTGATACCTGGTTGATGGGGTTCTGGGAGTTCTTCTACTCCCCAAGCCCGGCCCGAGGCCAGGCTTGACTTGTGAGAGTTTGGTCCACTAGGCTGTTGCTTGGAGCGGCCCACAGGCCCAAATACCCACCACAGCCCTGTTGGTCCGGCACTCCTTGGAGGAATACTACAATACTTTTTTCATATACTAGTACTGTATTGTATTTATGTATCAATTTAAATTTGAAATCACTGAAAGTCGATTATATTTTTAAACTAATTTTACATTTTCAATTGCTAGTACAGTACAAACATGTCAATACACAACATTTAAAAGAATAAAATGCAACTGTGAACTATACCTGTACAGATTTGATATTTTTGAGTAGTTGGAATTGAGTTTACGAAGCTTGTCTTCAGTTCCATAATAGGAATGGTACAAAATATTAGAGTCTTTCAGTGAATCTAATGTTACACTTGCTGGCATTTCCTTGTGGGCTTCAACTAAGAAATTCAATGTCTTATTTTCCAGGTCACTGGATGTTACCTGAAAATATTAAATATATAATAGCACTTCAAGTTTATTCTTCGTTTTGGCAATGCAAAACAATAAATTATTATACACTTAAGACATGAAAGTGTATCCCAAATATTGATAAACAGCAACCAATATAAAATAAATGACTATATTCTAAAGGTCAGAAGTTTAAGATAACTTCATCATTTACATAATTCTCCTAGCATCATAAATATATATTCTTGCCTCAAGTATATATCCCATTTCCCCACACTAAAGGCAGCACATCCAAGGTTTGCGGTCACTATTCCAGATGCTATACATATACATCATGCTTCTGTAGCAAACAGTGGCACTTAGAATGTACACCATATTTCAATCATTATACTCTATATGTATTTTCATAAAGTTTACTTCATTAAAAAGAAAAAGAAAAAAAGAAAAAAATTAGCAATTTACAGATAAAATGGGTTAAAATTTAAAAAATCAAGTGTTCTTTATGAAAAAGCTTTTTATCTATTGCAAATGACTAGGAAGCAGAGATAGAACAATATTGAGAAGTACAGTACATGTGAAACCAAAAATTCCTAATGGGAATATTGTGAAGACTGGCCAAACTCCCTCAAATTCCCATCTTAACACAAAAGTACTTTTAAAGGAGAGTCATCACCTTAAGGCTGTGAGAGCCAGTAGGAAGCAGCTTCCTAAAGGTGGCCTGATCATTTAGCTTCAGTACATTACCATCCACCTGCACCGTGGCTGACAGTACTGGGTGGCCCTCCTCATCTACCACCTGCCCTGCCACACCTGGTAAAACAAGAATGGCATCAAAATTGTACAATGGTGCAGATTTGCATGGAACACTAACTTTATAATTAGGGTGTATAAGATCAGGGACTTGGTTATAGGTAAGGCAATTATGAGAAGGAAGTACTAAGCCGTTACAACTATATAGCACTTGGAAGGGATGAGGATAAGGATTTGGGATACAATGGAGGAAAGGAATGGTGCCCAACCACTTGGACGTTTGAGAATTGAACGCCGACCTGTAAGAAGTGAGACCGTCACTCTACCATCCAGTTCAAGAGATTGGGCTCAGTTGTTATATTACCCTAACTCTTCTTCCTCTTAAAAGTTTCTTTCGATATCATTTTCCAAGATGATGTCACTCAGATGCTCTCTAGGCTCTCATCAACACTGTTCCACATAACAAAAACATTTACAAATTAAATGGTCTTGACAAAACAAAATAAGGGAAGGAAGATGGAGTTGAACCAAACCAGCCACTACTATTGAGGTGCCAGCTCACTATTATAAGAGACAGAAACATTATCTTCAACACATCGTTGATGAAGTAACTGGTAAAGCAAGGAATGTCAATTATCACTATGCAAACTACAATCCAAGGAACAAGCTCTTCCCTGCCACCAGCAGATGGCATTACCCGTCACCACACACGTAGCGGTGGAATCGACAGCTTCACTTTGTTTAGCCTCCATCAACATAACTATGGCTTTGAACGTTGCCAATTTTTTTAATAATTTTTTTTACTGTTTTCAGCATGGAGATTACCACTTTACAGTTTGTTTCATTGCATATATAANCCACCTAAATGTTATATTAAACCTACCTTTCACAATGAAATTTGAATCAAGCTCAATGCCATTGCTGTTTGGTATTTATTTTGGTATGACATTCAACTCCTCCCCTTGTCCTGGAGATTTGGAATGTCTGCAGTAGCGTCCGAGTTCAAGGTTGGCACCAAGTGAACTTTAGCATTTTGTAAGATTTTGTTGACTGTTGCATCGTGACCATAACGCGAGAGCAAGTATCTGAAAACACACAGCAAACAATAGCATCAACCTTAAGAGGATGCATTTCTTTTAGCTCAGGGACACCACACTATGTACAATTCCTAGAATTCAGTACTTGATTTTTGCAATAATATGAAAGATTACAACAAATTGTCAAATTCAATATTTTGAATAAATATTTTTGGTGCAAAAGAGCCACAAGCTCAAAATTCTTCTAATTATTTCATGAATAATAACAAGGTTTTTAATTTTATTATGCAACAATAGCCAGAGAGATGTCAAATCTTGGTAATTACAGGAATTTATGAGAAATGATTGAATATGCTTTCATGTACTACAAGTGCAAATAATCTGCCATGCTTACTTTGTTAATTCCAGAACCAATTCCTTGCCACCTCTGTCACTTTCTCCAAGGCCTCCAATCACAGCAACTGTTGGCAGATTTAGCTGCTTGCTCTGAATCTACATCTATTTCTATAGCTAGAATTTGCCGACTCTGGGCACTGCGTCCAATGCTGTAATATCAAGAATAACAAAATTGTGTGAACTCTATGAAACACTGAGTCAATATGTCCTGAACTACATACTGGGGGTAATACATTTTTGCTTCAAAGAGTTAACTTGTCTATGATTTCAACAATAATAAAACCATTTATCAACATATCTGCTTTCAGGGACACAAGTAGAGGAAGCTTGAAAAAATAATAAGAGATATATTGCCACTCACATTAAATCAATTTATTATGTGTAATTCATTAAAAAATAATATAGGGCTTTGAGAATATTGAAATGCTTCTCTCTGAATGGCCTTTCAGTTGCCCCCAGAGCCATGTACCCATATAATTTGCAGACACCACAAAACAAGCCAGGATCTATTAACCTACTCCCTCACTGTGGCAGGAATCTCTACTGATGGGCTCGCCACATAAATTGAGGTGACGAGATAGCAGACATCTCAATCCAGCACTTGGTGACTAGCTCACTACCAGACACAGGAAATTATTTCCAACACTACCTGCAAACGAAACCTTGGATTCACAAGGAAACTCAATCACAGATCTGGAAATTATTGAATAGATCACTAACTACTAACCAGACTTCCACTAGATGGTAGCACACTCCATGTCAACAGAATCTGGGAATTTAGCAGCCTCCCCCTGAAAACCAGGCTGCATACTGAAGGAGGACAAGGCAGCAAAATCAAGGAATCAAACAGAAAATGAGGAAAGCAAACCCAAGCCACATACCATACATGAATGACCATGGCAGCAGTTGGCAAATTGGAATCATAAAACTGAAGAATCTAACTATCCAACAGCAGTCAGATGGTAGAGTGGCAGCCAAAGGCCACACAGCAGTGGTGAGACATGGGCATGTCAGGCAGATACCAAGGAACAAAAAACTGATTTGACTGCCTCACATTTCAATTCACTATAAACTCCAGACAACACAGTTAAAAGTCAAGTGAAAAAGGGAGGAAATATGAGCGAGCAAGTATGTTGTTTAGATAAGAGCATTTCATCTACACTTGAAGATTTATTGCTGGGCTGTAGCACTTGGTTGCTACTTCATGCAAAACAACCTGTAGGAAGAGGTGTGGAATTTACCCATGCTGCAGAGAGGTGTTAGAAGAGTAACTGTTTTCCAGGAACTTCAAACATCCAGTCTCCAAGAACCTGTTCAAAGACATGAGTATCGAGAGGATGTCGTCTGGGTGGAACATACTGCAGTGCAGATAGGAGAGCTTTGGAAAGCATCTGGAAACATACATGTAGTTGGACCTCCAAAATGCCTCGGCCTTGAAGTAAGCACAGGACAGAGTGGAGAAGAATTCCTTGAGGGCAACAAATACCTGCACATCATGAGCATGGAGAATTGGAGATAAGACCATGGCCGATTTCACCAATTTGTAGGACAAATGAGAAAGCTTTGCCTTCAATACAAAGCACCTCTAAAACAGGGGTAGAAAAAAATGACTTGGATGATGAGTGGTGGACAAGAGAAGGGACTGATTGCCAGATAAAGCCCATACCAAGAGAGGCTGCCATCAAAGTAAACTCATCACAATCTTGGCAAACAATGATGGATTCAGGAAGACAGACATGAAAGTTATCCTAAATCTAAAGATTAGAAGCCCAAAATGGTAAAGAACAAAAGGTTCACCCCAAGTGAATACTTGAAGTCAAAATCAACAAAAATAATGACTGAAACAACCAATCCTCAAATAATGGTGACAACCAAAATCCCATAAATAACCATAGTCAACACAGTATTAGGTTCAACAACCTCAAATCCGAACGAAGAATTAAGAAAAGATCCGGGTGACAGGATGGTTTTAAAAATGTGAACTCCACAAAGCAGAATTGAGCAATTCCCATTTTGATTCACCATGGTTAAGAAAGCAGGGAAGCACAAACTAGGTTGTAACCTAGGCCACTTTCCAGGGTCTAACCAGGCTGCAGTTCGTAAAAGAGACCTGGTCAAATGACTTGTGTTCTGTGAATAACTTCAAGACAAAAAGGGTGAGGGAATCCTATAACAGAAATAAACCAGTTAAAATAAATATAATACAAATATAGACAATGGTATCAGATGGAGCCTAAGATATACAAGAATTAAATTATCATGCAAAGTTGAAGTTGTGACTGAACATACTGGAACAAAATCCCAAGGAACTGCGTAAGGAGTGAATTGAACTCAAGATGACTCGCCACTACTGACACACTAACCAAACCAGCACAGCCAGAATAACTAATACCAGTAGTTACTGATCCAGACACACACAATAGCCGTATATCGACACATTTGTAAAGCATACAATACATAATAGTATGAGCCCACTAGATAGCAAAACCAAGCTTTCTATAACAAACACAGATCACTTAAGTGAATAATAGTGGTGGGAAAGGGCGAGGAAATATAAGGTACGTTATTAGCAGTTAGTGCATGCTCGCTTCAATGATGCCAAACCGTTCTTGCAAGGAGTTTGGGTGTAAGTGAATGAATCTTTCTTGGCAACATATAATTTTTATCTAGTGGGACTACTTGAAAACATTCTGTCTATGTCAAGACAGAATGTCAGCCTGCCTTGACTTCACAGTACAGTACTGGTCCATTTCATGGTAGACAGAAAACATTTCCCGAGACAACACCGAATGGAAAAGCCAATACGCACTTGTTTCTATTTAAAAGTTGTCTTACTACAATACTTTTTTCATATACTAGTACTGTATTGTATTTATGTATCAATTTAAATTTGAAATCATTGAAAGTCGATTATATTTTTAAACTAATTTTACATTTTCAATTGCTAGTACAGTACAAACATGTCATTACACAACATTTAAAAGAATAAATGAACTGTGAACTATACCTGTACAGATTTGATATTTTTGAGTAGTTGGAATTGAGTTTACGAAGCTTGTCTTCAGTTCCATAATAGGAATGGTACAAAATATTAGAGTCTTTCAGTGAATCTAATGTTACACTTGCTGGCATTCCTTGTGGGCTTCAACTAAGAAATTCAATGTCTTATTTTCCAGGTCACTGGATGTTACCTGAAAATATTAAATATATAATAGCACTTCAAGTTTATTCTCCATTTTGGCAATGTAAAACAATAAATTATTATACACTTAAGACATGAAAGTGTATCCCAAATGTTGATAAACAGCAACCAATACAAATAATGACTATATTCTAAAGGTCAGAAGTTTAAGATAACTTCATCATTTACATAATTCTCCTAGCATCAAAAATATATGTTCTTGCCTCAAGTATATATCCCATTTCCCCACACTAAAGGCAGCACATCCAAGGTTTGCGGTCACTATACCAGATGCTATACATATACATCATGCTTCTGTAGCAAACAGTGGCACTTAGAATGTACTGTATACCATATTTCAATCATTATACTCTATATGCATTTTCATAAAGTTTACTTCATTAAAAAGAAAAGAAAAAAAAAGAAAAAATTAGCATTTACGATAAAATGGGTTAAAATTTAAAAAATCAAGTGTTCTTTATGAAAAAGCTTTTTATCTATTGCAAATGACTAGGAAGCAGAGATAGAACAATATTGAGAAGTACAGTACATGTGAAACCATAAATTCCTAATGGGAATATTGTGAAGACTGACCAAACTCCCTCAAATTCCCATCTTAACACAAAAGTACTTTTAAAGGAGAGTCATCACCTTAAGGCTGTGAGAGCCAGTAGGAAGCAGCTTCCTAAAGGTGGCCTGATCATTTAGCTTCAGTACATTACCATCCACCTGCACCGTGGCTGACAGTACTGGGTGGCCCTCCTCATCTACCACCTGCCCTGCCACACCTGGTAAAACAAGAATGGCATCAAAATTGTACAATGGTGCAGATTTGCATAGAACACTAACTTTATAATTAGGGTGTATAAGATCAGGGACTTGGTTATAGGTAAGGCAATTATGAGAAGGAAGTACTAAGCCGTTACAACTATATAGCACTTGGAAGGGATGAGGATAAGGATTTGGGATACAATGGAGGAAAGGAATGGTGCCCAACCACTTGGACGTTTGAGAATTGAACGCCGACCTGTAAGAAGCGAGACCGTCACTCTACCATCCAGTTCAAGAGATTGGGCTCAGTTGCTATATTACCCTAACTCTTCTTCCTCTTAAGTTTCTTTCGATATCATTTTCCAAGATGATGTCACTCAGATGCTCTCTAGGCTCTTATCAACACTGTTACTCATCACAACATTTACAAATTAAATGTCTTGACAAAACAAAATAAGGGAAGGAAGATGGAGTTGAACCAAACCAGCCACTACTCTTGAGGTGCCAGCTCACTATATAAGAGACAGAAACATTATCTTCAACACATCCTTGATGAAGTAACTGGTAAAGCAAGGAATGTCAATTATCACTATGCAACTACAATCCAAGGAACAAGCTCTTCCCTGCCACCAGCAGATGGCATTACCCGTCACCACACACGTAGCGGTGGAATCGACAGCTTCACTTTGTTTAGCCTCCATCAACATAACTATGGCTTTGAACGTTGCCAATTTTTTAATAATTTTTTGTTACTGTTTTCAGCATGGAGATTACCACTTTACAGTTTGTTTCATGCATATATAACTGGCTTTAATGTGCCACTTATTGCTATCTACTACAGCTAGGTTTCAGGGCTACTCCCTGGCACTGTTTACAAAGACTTTCAGTAGCAGATATATCTTTTTCAGTACCTGCACCTTGGCACTAAATTTTCCTTTTCAAAACAACAAAGGGGTCTGTTTCCACTTTCAACCTTGCCTAATTATGTGGAGGATCTATCCTTTTGGTTTGGTTGCAGGTGTAATGTTGCTACATTTTTCTTAATTTATTTTTAAGCTTGAGTAGGTTTTCCTGATGGATGCACTACCCGTCACAACACTCTTCATTCAAGCACTAGCCGTTTGCAAATTTTTAAGATATTTTCAACTTTGTTTCAACTCAGTGCTACCTATTTTAAGATTAAACTGGCATAGTGTGTAAATTGTCTTGAAATAGACATGGTCTTGATTTTGAAATACTGTTCTTATGTTTTGTTAGTTTTACACATGCTGCTGAGGCTACTCTATTTACATACACTTTAGGTGCCAGTGGTAGTATGTCTACTTCCATGTCTTCCTTTTTCTTATCTTAATTGCCTAGCTCTTATTGTGCATTTTGTTCTAGTCACCTCTTTTCCCCTTTCCATCTTCATTACTTTATACTTGCTGGGTTTGAAATCAAGCAGCAATCTGTCTTCCCAATCCTCCAGTTTCTCAAGGTCATCCTGTAATCCTTGACAGTCTTTCTTAGTTGTACTCTTTTTTTTTTAATTTTGCATTTTCCTCAAACACTGACATGTTCAAGTACGAGCTCACCCCCCTTCTGGCAGGCTGCTTACTTAGATTTGGAATAAAAATCAGCTCAGAACAGAGGAACTCACATTTGTAAACTCACATATACAGTCACATTTGCCTACCTTTATGTCAAAATGTTCAATTAGAATGTTAAAATTCAATATCATCATATATTACATTATAATTTACATAATACAATTCCAGTAACTAAACCAATCTCTTCATAAATAGGGGTTTGAAATCAAAGCTACATGATGACTGCATAATTTATTTTATTGAAGTCAACCTTCACCTTAACCAATGCTTTACAAAGGCGCCACATATTTAACATCAATACATACAAAAGTCCAAATCCATCATCATTCCCCATTGCCACCACTCATGGCAATGGGTGCTGGGCTGCTACTGGCCCACCGATGGGCCAGTAGCAGCCCAGATAAAAAAGTAACAGTATATAATCATCAAATATATTAAATAAATAAACACCCCATTCTCCTGGTTAGATGGTACTTAGAGTAATCATAAGGATCATCGTACATACATTGACCTAATTGGCAATGGAAAAAGTAGAAATCAGTACTATTTCGTTTGGACAAACCAGACAAGTTTTTGTATTGATGTTGCAAAGAAAACGTAACCTAACCTAACCTTCCTATGCCTAATATAGCATAGGAAGGAATATATCAGAGGTCTATATAGTACATATATGTGCTATACTAGCTCTAGGAATATTTAGGTTTGGCTTTTAACTTATTTTTATTAGACTCTGTAAAGTGAATAATACCAAATTCTACTGTCTAATTATCCATTACGTCCAATGTATGTACAATGATCAACATAGTTACAAAAGTACTATCTAAGCCGGAGGATGGGTTGAAATAAAACATTCAAATTATCCATTAAGTTTATCATTCCCAATATACATCGTCACAGGCAAATGAGCACTACCACACAAGCAGTCATCAACATCAGCACTCACCGTGAGATCAAGTGTACACTGCTCCTCACTAACTTGCATCTACACACAGTACATACATTATAAATACATTCACTTCCCCCTAACACAACCATTTCCACTTATCCTTGCTCCTAACAATATTCCATTTGTTATTCATACCCACTCCCTTCATCCCCACACTCACTAAACATGTCAGCCAACCTTACTCCTATCCTTCCTTTCATCCTCCTCCTCTACCTCTTCTACTCCTCCTCCTCCTGTCCTCAAATTCACGTTAATACATTCCTCTATCTTGTGGTTTATTAACATTTGCACTTCCCATCTCACCAATCACATTTTTTGATTGGTGAGATGGGAAGTGCAATCACTCACCAAACATTTTTTAATCCTTGCTCTATTTATTATCTTAACACAACCCATTCTTCTCAATAATTCACTTCTATTGCTTTAACTCCTGAATTTTAATGTATCTACCACATCATCATCTTGTAACCATACATACTTGCCAGCACTTTATATTGCATTAGCCACTTCCCATCTCTGATTCTCCCTAATCTCAACATCAATTACACAAATTCCTCTTGTAGCAAATCACACAACCTAAACAGATCGGCAACTTCCAGTACGTCACCATTCACATATACTTCACACACACAATTTCTATTTCTCTATATCACCACAAGTAATTTTTGTCTACAATCACTTAACAGTCTTCTGCCTCATGACTATTTAACTCTGATTATATTTCACTGATTGCTAAAAGCCCCATGTATCCTTTGCATATATATAAAATAACTTTC
This sequence comes from Procambarus virginalis, assembly GCA_020271785.1. Classification (NCBI taxonomy): domain Eukaryota; kingdom Metazoa; phylum Arthropoda; class Malacostraca; order Decapoda; family Cambaridae; genus Procambarus; species Procambarus virginalis. The sequence continues at coordinate 12,487,894 of WNGS01000411.1, forward strand.
TCCAGTTACTCCTGCTACTGTATGTCTTTATTGCATAGATGTTACTCTAATCTTACCTTAACTTCTTCATGACTTTATCCATGTCAACATTAAATAACCACAATGGCATCATGCAACCTTGGTATACCCCTCCCTGTACAGTACTAATATCAAACCAGTCACATATTATGCACACTAACTTGCAATTATCAAAAGACGGCACCGAGCCGAGAAGACTGTGTAGCTTTATCTTCCTCTTCCAAGTCAACTTCTTGTTAACTTATTGAAGAATCATTTTTTGAGGTAAAGCAAATCTAAATAAAATAAGCACCGTGATATATCACAGCACGAGATCAACAAAGAACAGCTGAGTAAGCATACCATACAGAGAGGTCTAAATAAAAAAATACAGGCGAACCTCACATAACAAGTAGAGTACTTACACTATGAATATTTGCTCTTAAAGTATAACTTAAATTTCTCCAATTATTTATACACTGTAATACTGTAAACACAGTATTTAATTTTAGAAATAAAAGTACATATACCATATTTTGTTATGTGATGCACATTTAGCTTGGCCATGCATGACTCCTGCTAACATCCACCCAATCCCGCAACAAATGTGGAACTGGTTCAGCTAAAAAATTAACTAATTTCAGGCTTGTCTACAATTTTACGTAATGCTTCAGCAACTGAGTAAATGGTAGGGATGATGAACCAAGATGAAGAAATATGATTGTCACTCACACTCAAGGGCTCACTTTGGCTGCTTTTATCTAGCCTATATCAAGCCCGACGTTCTATCTAGCTTGCCTGCCTACTTGTTTGCATGGCAGCTGTTTATGTAATTTGGCTCTGGAGGGAAGGAGCATACCTGGAGTGAGTTTTGGGAATTCTTCTACTCCCCAAGCCCGGCCTGAGGCCAGACTCGGTCCTTTTTTGATCGAGCAATTGCTTTTAGCTAGCCACAATACTATGGTCCAGGTCCCCACTCCTCCTTTATTCATACACAATTTATACACACACACACATCTGATGTTTCATTATTATATATCATTATTTGAGGTGTGGAACATAAATTCATTTACTAGATCAGTCAATGAAAAGGGTATTTGTTTACAGAATATTTAATCACTGAATACTTTTTGGGGACACACACATATACTGTTAAGTGAGGTCTGCCTGTACATGCACTGACAAAATCAATAAATAGAGCTACCAGTATTATGTCATACAATTTCCTGCCATAGGCTTGAGTAGTTATGATGGTAGATGAAGAAAATCTACCATAAACCCCCCCCTAGCACCAAAGAAGAGATTGGTAATGTACTGGATAGATTATCATATCAATGTAACTACATTTGATATGATAATTATCATATCACATGTATACAGTCCACAAGCAATTGAAGATAGCTTAAGAATATCTTGAGGTCATCACCAAAGTAGAACTTATAGTCAAAGTCATGTATTAGCGATATATCAAATGTTAGCAATGCTCCAGTTTTGTAGTTAAGTTACCAGCAACCAGGGGCCAGATTCACGAAGCAGTTATGCAAGTACTTACGAACATGTACATCTCTCCTCAATCTTTGATGGCTTTGGTTACATTTATTAAACAGTTTACAAGCCTGAAATTTGCCAATCAATTGTTGTTATTGCTATAAACAACCTCCTGGTGCTTCGGAGCTCATTAACTGTTTAATAATTGTAAACAATGCCGCCAAAGATTGAGAAAAGATGTTCAGGTTCGTAAGTGTTTGCGTAACTTCTTCGTGAATCTAGCCCCAGGAGGCCTGATCGACAACTGGGCTGCGGGGACGCTAAACCCCGGAAGTATATCAGGGTAACCTCAAGGTAAGGTAACCCTGACACAGTTCTCTTAAGCAAACGTATTATAGCATTAGCAGAGAACCTTCATTTACATAATTGACCTTAATGTTATTTCCGGACGTGATGTATAATTCCTGCGTACTTTTCTTAAAACTCCAGCCTTTGTGTTGCACATTCCTTGTAATTTATCTTTAGAATGAGTGCTGGTATATTTGAAATATGATTAAGTTTCAGAATTTATATCAGTGTTTCCATGGTTCAGATTCTTTAAATACTGTACAACTTTTGTAGTGGAAAAATACAATAAATGCAAATAAATGAGATAACTTTCAATATAACATTTTTATATTGAAGAATAGATACATGTTTTCCTTTTACATTTTAAGAAATCAAACATTTAAAAATATCTACAAATTAGCAACAAACACATTTAAGAAAACACTATTTATGGATTTGCAAATATTGCTCTAAATTTTAATTCAGGTGATCTGATCAAGTTAAAAAGGCAATAACCATTAAATATATATAACATATACTTTATAAATATTTTGGTATACAGTATGTATTTCTAAAATTAATAGCAGCCATGATTGTATGTTGAGTATGTCTAAAATTCAGTAAAATTTACAATTATTTACAAATAAATACTTAAGTATTTACAAATAAATAATATAAATGTGCAAACTACACCTACCCCACACAGTCATAAATAAAGCAATAAATAAAACCAAGTTGTATACATGAAGGAGGATAAGGCAAATGCCACCTCGCTTAATGCATTTTCCCCACTTAATTTAAGACTTCATCTAAAACACCTTCATCCAATTAATATTTGGTTAGTAAGGTTGCATGTGAGCTGCCTCAAGTTAGTGAACCACAGAGTTAGCAGTACAAAGTCAAAATGAGAGGTGAGAGCTCTCATTTTGGTCCAACTTTGATTACACAAATGATGGCCTAATAGGGCTTTGATTATTTTGTAGAAAGACCTCTGATGGTCATTTCTGAGTTTTATTATTTCTCCAGTGACACGGTGCAATATGCAATGTGTGAAAATTCTCTGTGGCTCCTGACTGAACCGTCCATGTCAAATGACACAGTGGGATTTTACTCAAGGGAGCAGCCGAATGATAGAGATCGGAAAGATTTCATAAAATTCTTCATAATCAGAAGATATACATTACTGTACTTGTCTATGGATTTAGGCCTTGGGTCAGGTACTGGGATCAGTTAGGTTATTTAGAGGATTTTTTTGAGAGAGAGAGAATGTGATAATTTGTTATTCAGTGATAAATATCAGCTGAAGCTGTGATTTCCAGTACTGTACTGTCCCAGTGATGTCTTGATCAAATGAAAGTTCAAAAGGAATTCCAATGCAATGGAAAATTATGATTTAATTGTACATGTACAATGATTGTCTAGAAAGACGATTGGATTACAAAGGAAATTTCTAGAAAATCTTATTTGTGGCGCAGATAAATGTAACCAATATTAATACAGTAGTATATATTTTTATATTACAAATGGCCCTTTTCTACACGATTTTGTTACTAGTACGCAAAAATAAATACAGTAAAAAAAAAAAGAAAATACTCCAATGAATGGCACAGGAACCAAATGAAAAGTTCAGAGACATCACTAAGCATTTCTTACTTTTCTAATTTTAAAATACCAAAATTATCTGCAAAATTATAATGGAGTTAGTCGATCTTAGTCATTTCCTTATTAGTGTGATTTAGAATTGTCCCATTTTCAATCCTAGGCAAATAATTATGGGGTATTAATATAGTCTGTTTATCCCCAGAAGTTCCACTCTTGTCATTAATACCTTCAAGGACCTCAATTCTTGACCCATTACTTTTATCAAGAGTATCAAAAATATTAATAAATGAAAGAGGTATAGAGATGGACTCGATCATCTCTTTGTTACCAGTTTTCTGATTATTGCTTTGAGTAATACTGTCTGCATTGGCTTTAGTTTCAACTGGAGAATGTTCAGTAAGGATAAATGCAGTGGGAATGGGAAAAGAATAATTATTTTCAATGAGTGATGAATCTTGGTTAGTCACATTACCATGGTGAGCTTCCTCATAAGTTCCATTGTTTACACCAGCCGCATGAGCATCTTCAGCTTTTGTAACATTACCGGTACTAATTCCCTCAACAATACTAGTATGTATAATAAATGATAGAGGAATAGGTATGGCCTTATTTCCCTCTTCACTCTCAGTCTTTGGATTCCCACCTCGATTGATGCTGTCTACTTCATTTTTAGTTCCTATTAGGAAATTTTTAAGTGGAATAAAGGTTAGAGGAATACCAAGCGAGTTAGACTCTTTAATATGACTCTGGGCATGACTGGTTAAGTTACCTTGGTGAGCAGCATGTATGAAAGACAGAAGAGAATCTTTATTTTGTCTCCAAAGGGTGGGCAGTTCTCTTGCAGCAGGGTAATTACAACAGCTTACATGAGCAGCAACCTAAAAGTAATAATGGATAAAATATATTACTATTCCACATTAAAATGTGAAAGTAACAGCAAGATTTATTAACCCAAAAAAATGGGATTAACCCTGCTTAAAAATTATCAATAAATATATATATATAATAAGTTGTCAAATACTGTACTAGTCTACAACAGTATTTTGCAACCAAATTTCTCCTTACTTAAAATTTAACAACAATTATATATATTAACATGTAGTGAAAGCAGAAAGTACCATGTTTGTGAAAGCAAATGAAATTAAAGCATAAGCCTTATAACTATCAATAAAGTCATGACCCTTAAAAAATCTATCTGCCAACAAAAAATTCCAAATCTGCTAAGAAAAAACCCTCAGAATCCATTAACAAAACAATCTAAATCCACCAACAACAAAATAGTTGAAGGAGGGGTAATGGTCGCAGCAGGACATAAGTGAGAGTGAGGATGTTGTAGGGAGTGAGCAAGGTAGCGAAGGCAGTAACGGTCATGACATTCTTGTGCTCATCAATCGACTTGAGAATGGTCCAGGACTGACCGAAACGTCGTCGTCCCTTCACCTTCTAGTGTGTGGTCTAGTCATCATCAATATTTTTCTGTAGATCTGGGGCCAGATTCACGAAGCAGTTACGCGAGTACTTACGAGCATGTACGTCTCTCCTCAATCTTTGACGGCTTTGGTTACATTTATTAAACAGCTTACAAGCATGAAAACTTACCAATCAACTGTTGTTATTGTTGTAAACAGCCTCCTGGTGCTTTGGAGCTCATTAACTGTTTAATAATTGTAAACAAAACCAGCAAATATTGAGAAAAGATGTAGAGGTCCGTAAGTGCTTGTGTAACTACTTCGTGAATCTGGCCCCTGATTTTTTTCAGCAATGCCTTATTGGACTTTAAAGGCAAAAAAGTCACTCCATAAGTATATACATAAATAAATATAGTTTATAGGTAAACATATATACTGTGTATATATGTATACGGTAGATAATTTTTAAAGTAATGGAATGAAGTAATAATTCCAGGCTTTTGTAGAATTTAAAAAAAAATTCCAAACTCAAATTTTGACACCTGAATCCAAGACATGTCCTGGAAAATACAAATGTATGGCAACCCTAACTTAGAGGGTAGCAGTTGCCTACAGAAACAAACTTTAATACATTTAAACTTACCGTCAATGTACCCTGAAGATTTTTATAAGTATACTCCAAAAGAGAATTCTTGTATACACCAAGAGCCTGTCCATGAAGGATGCCTGAAGGAGCTTGTTTGTTTAAAACCAGGCATGGATTTTCACTCTGCAAAAGAGTAACCACTTAATATTACAGATATTACTGTGAATAAAAACACACATCTTGCAACTGACAATGCAAATACAATACTCCTGGATTGCTTGTCATCTTCTGTACATACACTGTCATTAATTGCACATTTATTACACAAAATAATAACAAATGTAGAAGAAATTATGAGGCTCTCAATAATACACAACATACTACTGAAAATATGAATTTTATCTGAAAATATAAAATTTTGAACTACTGCACATCATACTTCATGACACTTATTAGAATAAGCAGTATACAAATACGTGTATTACAGTACACTTTAATTTCATAATATAAAATAAATGATTTAATATTTTGTTTTCACATAGATGGATGAAAAGGGGGAAAGTCCCAATGTTTATGGGCTAAAAATATGCCAAAGGAGGGTATAATTTAAATATATACACAGTACGTGTTTATACTGATGGAACTCTTAAGAAAGGGTGATTTAACTATGTGGCCGACAACCAAAACCGAGTTGACATAAATATCTTTGCACCAGGCCAGAACCTTATACCTCAATATATTTTGGCTAATGTATCAGTAAGAATTTCATCTACAGACATAATTGTGGTACTGTGTCATTTTCTAAACAAATTTATCTCCACGAATTCATCAAACACATTTTTTGTTCCATTCACTAGAAATTAAAAAATAGCTCAAGTCGATAAGTACTGACACAGCCATTCCCTTCAGTTAACCGATTCCTTTATTTGGTCATTGGTATGAAGATGATAAACTTAAAAAGACATTTCTATTGCCTGTGAATAACTTGTGGATAAATTTTCTCCCATCACGTCCTGGCCTGGGGCCGGTGTTGCCAGGTGATTGTTTGGTGTACGAGGTGGTTTGTCCTCACAGCCATCGCAGCCACCACTACAAAATACTGTACAGAAATACAGTACTCTTATAACCAATACATTCCTCTTATAATTTAGTACCAATAGTAATATTACCTGCAGCATAGTAGGATGTGCCTTCGCATATGCTTCTGTCAAAAACTGGAAGACCGCCTCATCTGGAGTAGTAGAGTTAGCTGATGGATCATCATGAGGAAACCTGTAGAAGATTAGCCATATCATCTTTGTCATCAGCACTCATCACAGTAATTTTAGACAATATATAGTAATAGTTATACAGTATAGCAAAATATGCATATGCTATGAGCTTATATAAAGCTCCTTTCTAAGTTAACAATTCTTGTGTTCTCAGAAATATATTGAACTAAACATGGACATTTGAGTAGGAAAGAGATACAGGACCAACACCATCACCAAATTATAATTGTGTAGGCATTGTATCACCAAAGATACAGTGCCTACAGCATCCCATTATGACAATCTTAAGGTGCCTGGGAGACGATGTCAATCTAGCCAAAATAACAATCACAGTATTGAGAGATGTTTGTTCCCAGCCACAAGTCTTGCAGAGCCCCAGTAAAGTTACCAATGTGATGTAACAGCCAATGTTAGGCCCAACAAGAAATTAACATAGCATGCCTGTTCCTCACTGCCCATCACCAGGTGACAGCACCACTGTGACTCTTGACAACGTCCTCCAGCCCCCTCATACATTCCGACTTACGACAGGACACTTAAGTCATAGCAAGAAAAGGAGTGCAGGAGCAGCAGAATCATTTGCTCAGAAAGCAGCTTTCAACAATCCCAAAGCATATTTCTGAGTTCAGGTATTCTGCTTCTCCCAGATGTATAAGATTCTCCAGCCGAAACATGGTTCTCTTTCCTGGGTGCTTCTAATTTGGGGGCAGCCACAGCATATGTTTATCCAGGAGAAAAACCTTTCAAGTACTCTAAACCTCTCCCAAACTCTTTCATAAACTGATCTCCTCTTCCTTTTCAATATACAGTACTGGCCATATGTCTCTACATCCTGATCCTCTTTTTTAACACTTGTTCACCTTTCTCATTAAATGATCCACAGGCATCCTACTACCATCACTCCAGGTGTTCTTGCCTTTTACCAACTAACCCATCCATACAAATACTGTACATACATGTATACTGTACACCAGGAATTAAAGAACCTGGGAGACAATGCATAAACATGTAGTGCTGTTTTAGTGACATTACCTTGTACTCAGGTTTAAATATACTGAAGTTTTTCTCAGCTTGGAAATACATTTTTAGGCCATTTCCCTTGGTGACGAGTACTACTTATACACTTAAACTCCTCTCATCGCTCAAGAGTAAAACAATGACTCAAGAGACTTACCTCATGAAGATACCACCTGACTCAAGAGAGAGTACTGCATGAGGCTTGATCTGGCTCAGCATGTTCACTGTTGCCTCGGCATACTCATCAATAATTTCTGGCGCGAACAATCCTCCAACTTCATTATCAAGCTCACTTCTTCTACTGTAGCCACACATGCCTGAAAATATAATGGTTACAGCAATGTGCAGAACAAAGCTCTGTTTAGTAATAAATGATGACTATGTTTCGTGGTTTTTCTATTATATAAGGTCATTCAACTAAAATTAATAAACCTATGTGGATTAAAAGTGTAAAAGATCCAGACTGCACTATAGCTAAATCAGGGATCAGTAGGATCTTGTCATAGGGAGCAACCAAGTGTAATAGCTCAGAAATAATAAACTAGATATGGGCTAAATGTTTTATGGCAATCAAGGAAGACCTTCCCAGTCTCCCTACCACAGATCCTACGTACACCATCACAAACCCCTTCTCTGTTAATTGTTTACCTGGCTCGGCTCTATCGAAGCCATTAGTATCAACAGCTGGTACTAAGAAAATCTGTGTTTCTTGCAGAAGTTTCTGTATTTCTCTATTTTTCTTTGCCCAACCAGCACCAAGGTGTCTTGCTAATCGAATGACCAATTCCCGTCCTACAGGCTGAGCTCCATACAGGCCTCCAAATATCAGCACACGCACACGGTTATCAACGCCTCTCTCATTCTGTTGACGAAATAAAAACCACTGTAAATACTTAATAAATACAAATTATAATTAAAGCATTAAGGGTTCTACTACTGGCCAAACAAGAAAGTACTACAGTATATCTCATGAAGAAAAATATATGCTTGTAAAAACCTTCCGAGAGTAAGCTACTTTGCCACTCAGGTGTGTGATATCATAGAACCCCTGGACAGTCAATGAATTCCAAGGCACCGGTCCCACATGGACTGAGACATTCTTGCAGGATTATTTAAGATTTTTTGCAAGGCACTAAGACAGTTATTTCAGCCAGAATAGCTTTACCTCAAAATGTCTGTTCACATGCACAGATCTCTCAGAGCCACAGTGATGTCTTCAACCATGACAGCCACTGCAGGCTCTCACTAACCTAATAACCAATCTAAACAAAGAAAACCTCGATTCAAATGCCATGCAGTGACAAGACCGGACCACCAACACCACCCTAACGACACCACCACTCATAACGGAAAAAACCCAAATATAAGGTGAAAGATGAAAGAAGGAAGACGACACAAAAATGTCTGAATAGTTTGTTCAGATAAAGAGTCCATCAAGAGCTTAATGAATAGTTTCTGAGCTTCAATTTTGCAACTTGTGCCTTTAATGGAGCCCAAATTGAACCAAAGATTTATGCAGAAACTTCACTATCCTGAAGTGTAAATTAAAATGCAGTCACTCCACCCCACAGCCATATAAGAAGAAATGCAATATCAAGACAGCATGTGATCAAAGTAAACAATGGAAGATTCTCATAAAAAGTGACAAGTTGTGGTGACGGGAACTCGACAACATATATCAAAAAGCATATCAAGCATAATCAAGAGAGGAGACCCTGGGAAACAGGATGGCAGGAGGACAGAAACAATGCTTAACTCACTGAGGTAATAGAAGGACAGCTGATGGTACTAAATGTAATGTTGGAACTGGGGCCAGATCAGACACTGAAAGACACAATGGGGATACTTGATAGGCCCTAAGATCTTTGACAAAATTATAAGGCAGGTGCACATCCAGATAGCTGAAAATTTTATTTTAATACTGATCTTCAAGGAAAGGGAGAGGCAGGAAGCCATAAATTTTTTAATGATCTCACTACATGCGATACTATACGTATCCCATGCAAAGCACTCAACAGGAAAAAATAACCAAGGACTGACTGTAGAGCATCTGGAGACCATAAAATATTTAGCCACACAAGATGACTTTGGAAGCAGAAAGTACTCTCTGAACCATAAGAGTTTTATTTCAAATTCAAAAAGATACAGTAAGAGAAAGCTGGATAAATTGCATCTTCCTAAACTATCAAAAAGCATTTGATATAGTTCCTTGTAAAATACTCGTGCAAAAGACTCAGGTGCTGGCTGCGATAAATGGACAGACACTGAACCGGGTACAGGTGTACCTAATAAACAGAGAACAGTGTCATGATCAGAGATGCGACATCAACGAGTGGAGATGCAACAACTGGAGTACCTGAGCTTGTTGCAATTTCTAATCTATGTGGGTGACCTATAAAAAGGGGTAAGTTTGCACATGGCATTATTTGCAGACAATGCAAAACTAATGAGCAAAGTATAAATTAAAGAAGCCTGTAGAGTGCTACAGGAAAACCTTGACAAATTGCAGGAGTGGGCCGACTGCTGGATTGCAGTCCCCGCAATTGTAAGGTAATATAGACGAGTAAAACAAAAACATATGAAAATACCTCAGTCCCCATTCGAAGAGCATGCACCTTCATACTCCAAGCATTATCATTTGCCAGAAATTCTGCAACATCCTTGTACTTGTTCTCAATATCAGCCATTGCTGCATTTAGTGCAGAGTTATTAAGATAATCCTGCATGAGGTTGTCTTCCACACCAAAGTCGTCTTCAGCAGACCATGTAGATGAATCATCAGCTTTGAGAGTAAAATTGACTTGAACAGCCCACAGGTGTGGCACCTCAACATTCACACTACTAGCTTCATACCTGTAATAATTATATTGTGCATAAAAAGTCAACAGAAAAATTTAATAAAGATTTATCACCCAAACATTATACTATATTACTATTATTAACATTAACATTATACTATAAAATGGCATAAGTAAACAGAAGCCCTAGAGGCAAATCAATTGATCCCACTGACTTTTGGCAATAAAGTAGCTTAACGATGAACAATAAAATCTGATAGGAAAAATGTTGGCAATAGGAAAAAATATAGTGAATATGAAAAGCAACCATCTCAGCAAAAATTTTGGTTGCTTTCTAAAGCAATTACCAACTTTGTCATAAGACCAGGATCATGTCCAACTGGGCAAGATGGCATTCTGATAATGCCACTCCGAAATATATTTCACAAATTCTTACAAGGTCATGAAGGAGCTAGGATAATACTGAAAAAAATTCCAGCCTAGAATCACCAAGAAATATGACCAAACCACAGACCAGAACATGAAAAGACAGCGACGTTTTGGTCCATCCTGAACCAAAATTGACTCTATAATGGTCCAGGATGGACTGAAATGTTGTCGTCTCTTTATCTTCTGGTGTGTGGTTTTGGTCATCATATCTTCAGCCACGTTATTTTGACTCATCGTCTGCATCACCAACGAAGATAAATTCATAGATTTAAAAGGTCTATCCAACAATCACTTGGTGTCACCAATATCTGCCAAATAATGACTCGTTACCTGTTTGTTTCTAATCTCATTTTAAAAATAAAATTGGAAAAGGAAAAAAAGACACAAAATATCTTCGATACCAGAAAATCAAGAATCCTATCTAGAAACCATGCAAGCTCTAATGGAGCACTGGACAAGAGAATATGGAAGAAAGCCTTGCTTAGCTTAAGGAAAGAACGACTAGATAGGTTAACACCGAAACCCAGCTGGAGCAGATACAACAGCACTGACCTACATAAAGCAAGCATACAAAACAGCACACACAAGATTAACAGATAAAGCAAGTCTCCATGCAAAGGACCAGAAAATACTGAATCGCCAGACTACCTCATATTGAAGTCGAGATGTTCACAGAGTCTGGGTCAACATTTCTGACACCTTTTTTCACATAAGGATAATGATAAATACAATTTAAAACCTTCTCACATGAATATTAAAAAGAATGCAACAACTCAAACGATGGCCGATCCTTTGCGTGAAAAGATGGCAAGGAAAATGGACTGGGACATCTGGCCAACAAAAGTGAGAAGAATGGTTGGAATGGCCACATGAGAACCAGCAATTCCATGTGGCCCACAAATGTTTCCAACTTCCACAGGCTCACAAAAGCATATCAACTATAGGAAATGGACAGATAACCTCTCAATGATTCCAATCGAGATGCATGGTGTCCACAGCAGAAGCAGTATGATCGTGAGAAAAAAGCCATGTGGACATGTAGCATGCAAAGAGGATCCCCTGGGAAATGCCAAACACACAGACAAGTTAGGGGGAAGAGAAAGCAAATACAGTATAGCATAGCATATAGCACACCCCACAATGCACCAGAAACAGTTTCCCAAGGATGAAAACTATTCCAACTTAACTCAGAATTGATCCCTGCTCACCAGACACAAGCCAGTCAGGGAGAATGAGAGATGTGAGATATTTATAGTAATGTCACATGTAGGTGATCAGCAAGGTTTGTCAAGAAAGCAAATAAGAAGTTAGTGAACTCTTATTTGCTGATCACTCGTGATGCCAATTGGGGGCTTGATATGGCTTCAAGTCTATGAATGTACAGTTATTATGAGCTAGACAGTTTTTTCTGGCGTCTCTTTACAACTTTTAGTGACCCTGCAAGGTTTCGGAAAGCTCTGTGACAGCAATACAGTACATACCAACATATTTTTTTGCCCAACTGTACATGATTCTGATTTGACACAGCATACACTTATTTAAGAGAGTAACTAAATGTAATGTCAGAAATGCATTGCTGTATTTGAAATTAAATGCTAGCACCAAAAATATATTCAAATATTATATACTAGTATATTTGGTAGCAGTCTTTCCTGTAGACATATGTTATTAAATATGACCGAAAAAGTAAGATTAATAATTCTAACACGAATTTTCTCAATTTTCCTTATGTTTGCTTTTACTGATGACGGTAAATTAAAATCAATTCTCCAAAATTCATTCTTTATTTCTTAGTCTGACGCGACACTTGAGCGCGTTTCGTAAAACTTATTACATTTTCAAAGACTTTAGTTACACACACACAGAACAACTATAACTGAACAGAGTTTAAATACCTGCATTTGGGTGAGGTGACATGTTACAATGGTTTGGGGTGAGGTGAGAACAAACACAGAACACGAAACAATGGGTATAAGGGAAGAATAGATCTGTAACTGCAGAAGGCCTATTGGCCCGTATTTCTTGATGTTTCTATATTGGAGCGGAGTCTTGAAGTGGGTAGAATATAGTAGTGCGTTAATTGGCTGTTGATTGCTGGTGTTGACTTCTTGATGTGTAGTGCCTCGCAGATGTCAAGCCGCCTGTTGTCGCTGTATCTATCAATGATTTCTGTGTTGTTTGTTAAGATTTCTCTGGTGATGGTTTGGTTGTGGGAAGAGATTATATGTTCCTTGATAGAGCCCTGTTGCTTATGCATCGTTAATCGCCTGGAAGAGATGTTGTTGTCTTGCCTATATATTGAGTTCTTTGGGGCTTACAGTCCCCAAGTGGGCATTTGAAGGCATAGACGACATTGGTCTCTTTCAAAGCGTTCTGCTTTGTGTCTGGAGAGTTTCTCATGAGTAGGTTGGCAGTTTTCTTGGTTTTATAGTAAATCGTCAATTGTATCTTCTGATTTTTGTCTTCTGTAGATTTTTGTCCTACAGACAAAAATCAGAAGATACAATTGACGATTTACTATAAAACCAAGAAAACTGCCAACCTACTCATGAGAAACTCTCCAGACACAAAGCAGAACGCTTTGAAAGAGACCAATGTCGTCTATGCCTTCAAATGCCCACTTGGGGACTGTAAGCCCCAAAGAACTCAATATATAGGCAAGACAACAACATCTCTTTCCAGGCGATTAACGATGCATAAGCAACAGGGCTCTATCAAGGAACATATAATCTCTTCCCACAACCAAACCATCACCAGAGAAATCTTAACAAACAACACAGAAATCATTGATAGATACAGCGACAACAGGCGGCTTGACATCTGCGAGGCACTACACATCAAGAAGTCAACACCAGCAATCAACAGCCAATTAACGCACTACTATATTCTACCCACTTCAAGACTCCGCTCCAATATAGAAACATCAAGAAATACGGGCCAATAGGCCTTCTGCAGTTACAGATCTATTCTTCCCTTATACCCATTGTTTCGTGTTCTGTGTTTGTTCTCACCTCACCCCAAACCATTGTAACATGTCACCTCACCCAAATGCAGGTATTTAAACTCTGTTCAGTTATAGTTGTTCTGTGTGTGTGTAACTAAAGTCTTTGAAAATGTAATAAGTTTTACGAAACGCGCTCAAGTGTCGCGTCAGACTAAGAAATAAAGAATGAATTTTGGAGAATTGATTTTAATTTACCGTCATCAGTAAAAGCAAACATAAGGAAAATTGAGAAAATTCGTGTTAGAATTATTAATCTTACTTTTTCGGTCATATTTAATAAAATATTATATACATAAACTGGATATAAAAAAACAAGGAATATCCTCTGCAAAATAAGGAAGTTGTCAATATTGTCAATACATGCTGGGCAAAGAGTAAAAAAACAATAAGGAACCAACATAGTTTCTCTGAAAACCCAAACATAGATAATAAGCAAGACATATATATAAGGACCTACTTACCCAGCAAATAACAGCTATTTAATGATGAAGACTTTTCCTTTGTTAAGGAAACATTATTTTCACATTAATTTACAAATACTCTTGGAGGGAGGGAGAGGAATTTGGCAAATATAAATAGTAATAAAAAATAACAAAATACATAAGAAAGTTACCCATCAGCATAAGCTGTGACCAAATATTCGCTAGGTGCCAAAAGTCTCCAATAGTCACCGTCAGAAGCAGACACAATATCGTGATCAATACCAGCTACGCTGACGGTTGCATTGCTGATTGGGTTGCCACTCTTATCCAATATAAATCCTTTTACTCCTGTTTGTACCTGTTAACACAAAAATATACCATTTTATTCCAAGCAAGTGCTTTTTAACTTACAATTCTAATAGGCATTTAATATTGATGAGTGAAGCAATAAAATCATTGTTAGAATACAACCAAGAAAGGAGAAGATGCAGCCTTGTGGCTGCATCTTCTCCAGCTCTTATGTCTGGTTGAAAGACAGAATTATATTTGCAAGAATTTAGTATAATTACTTTAAACACTACTATAAGTCTGGGTAACAAATTAATTACTGTCACTTTTAGTTAACTAACCTGCTCCATGAATGCCAGAAGAGAATTTTTATTTTCCATCCAGTATTTTGGCAAGTCTTTTGTTGGTGGGTATTTGTGGCAAGACATTTCAACCGTGATTTCAAAACAGTTGGAATTGAGGTAGTTCCAATCCTGCATGCCACCCGATACGCTGTACCACTTGGCTCCGTTTGTAATGCCATCTCTGAAAGCTACTGTATTGGAGTTGCACTCATTTCCCAAAGGCATTCTTGGGTGAGCCTAAACAGAAGAACATTTAATGTCAATCAATACAAACATATGCTTGACACTTCCCAATAAGTTTATGCATCTAATCACTAAATATTATGTAATAAGACTAATACACTGACACAACAATAAAGAAATAAGACAAACAATTAGCATGCACATGTATAAACACCTGAAAAATGATAGGAAGAGGAAAAAAGGTAATTAAGAAACAGAATGATGTAATAAAAGATCATTGAGATGGGTAAGGAAAGAGAAGAAATGGAGGTCAGGGAGAGAGAGAGAGAAAAGGGCAGCATAGGGTAGAACTCCCTACTCCATGGGGCCTCCAGATTAGCAACCACATGCAGCAACAGAATAACAATAGACAAAAAACCAATTGAACAACCAGCAAGATGAACAATTACAGTCATTCAACAGTGTTTACAAAACAATAAACCAGAGATCCACATCCATAACCTAGCTCTTCCCCAGCCACACCTACCAACAACCTTCTGCCCTATCGCCCTCTTATTGCCCTTTCCACATTCCTCCACAACCACTGGCACATTCAACCCCCCTCTCCCCCCACAATATCTGCAAGTTTCTGTTCTTCAATCACACACACACTCCTTCAACAAGATGCCCTTCCTCACCATCATCACTAACCTTCATTTCCTCACTGCTACCACATCCTTAGGTTGGGAGCTGCCCAAAAAGAGAACAATAACAATGTAAAGCCTAAAGATTTGGTAATAAAATGCTGATGGAATTTCAAACAAAGTAAATGAACTTGAAAAAAAAAAGAACCAAGGATGCAAACCATAATGCATTAACAATAGCAGAAACTAAAATAATTGGAATAACCATTCATATAAAATTTCCCACAAAGTATCAGGGTGCAAGGTAAGTAAGAAAATAATTGGGAAGGAGCAAGAATGGCACCACTGGTCGAAAGAAACAAGACTTATAAAGATATCAATACTGAAGAGGAACACAGATAGAATGTTGTGTGCAATATTGTCAGTGGCATTTTTAAATAGGTCGAAGATTACAGTGGAACCTCGATTCAACAAATCTCCAGTTGGAACACACTTTCCACACCAGATTATACGAACAAGAGTTCGCTGAATAACTCAATTCATTATTCCTGCCATCACTCTAGTGTGGTAAATATAGTACTGTCTTGAACCTACAAGTACTAAAATACAGCAAAAAACAAAAATTAAGAACTTATTAAATATACTTATCTATGAAGACACTGTATTTGGTACACAAATCCATTCCTACTGTTTTCTAAAGCTAATGTAATATCTGTATACTGAAATACTTGGAAAAATTGCCCTCTTGCAATTTAGCAACTCAAGTTGGCACACATTTTCCACAATATCATCTAAATTAGTGGTAGTTTCTAACAATAATGAGATGAGCAGGCGATGAGTCACAATAATGTGGCTGAAGTAGTTTGACCAGACCACACACTAGAAGGTGAAGGGACGACGACGTTTCGGTACGTCCTGGACCATTCTCAAGTCGATTGTGATCATCAAAAACGATCATCAACAATAATGAGATGATTTTGGTCACTTAATACATTAACCATAATAGTATCTGAATAACAAAAATATACAACTAACTTACAAATGAATATGCCTTGGCCAATTTCTTGAAGACGTCATCATCCGGACACTTGCTGTACACACCACCCTGGCTACGAGGGTTATCATCCCACGGATAGTTGGCAACAAGAGAACCACCGTGAAGATTAGCAGACAGGACAAATGGATACTGCTTCACCCACTTCATAACAGCGAGGGTTTCTGGCTGTCTTTCATCATCCTGAAGAAATTATAAACCAATCATACAAAATGCCAAACTATGTATCTAACATATTTCACTGGTTAACTTAATTAACAAATTATTCAACCCACCTCCCATGAATGATAGAACCTATATATAATATAGTTGTAATGTTCAAAATATAGACCGTTATACTTAATATACTTTGCATATTATACAAGGGGGACAATAAACTCATAAAATAAAATTGCTACAAGGTAATATAAGTAATTTTAGAATAGACAAAAGATTGGTAGATGCAGCTTAAATGCCAACGCATGTAGGGTTCTGAGCCTCGGTAATGATATTAGTTACCAGATATTGGTTTGAAAATATTTAAATTGACAAATCTGAATGCAAAGATGATCTGGGAGGCATGATTAATAGAGATCTTTAGCCAAACATTCAATATATAAATAAATGGAATAAGACAAATAGAATACAATATCAGGAGTCCTATCAAGAAACTTTAGAATTAAGTCATATATAACATTACATGTTACTTCAGCTTAATTTTGCCAGTGTTGGACATCATTTAGATTATGAAGTTCAGTTTGGGTCACCATACCATATAAAGGACATAAATTCACTAGAATGTGCACAGAGAAGGATGACAAAGTTAATCCCAGGAATTAGAACCTCCTTACAAAGAAAGATTAGACAAACTTAATTTACATTCTCTATAAACGCAAAGAGTAAGGGGTGACATAACTCGGGTATGGAAATGAATGAAAGCGTTTAACAAAGGGGATATGAATAAAGTTTTAAATGTATCAATACAAAAACAAAATACTGGATACAAATTTAATACAGAAAAAGAACTGGGTAAATAAATACTGTACTGGTATGGAACTTGGGTTGTTGATTTATGGAACAGATTACTGAGTAACATAACAAGAGGTGGGACCACTGGTTTAAAGCATAGGTTTAGACATACATAAGAGTGAGCTTGGTGGGAATAAATATGAGTTGTCTTGCATACGCCAGTAGGCCTTCTGCAGTTTCCTCATACCTTAAATTCTCAAAATATATAATCAAAGTTAGATGGATCTAAAAATAAAAAAATTATATTATTGTTTAAAACCACAAACTTTAACTTTCATAAAATGAAAAAATGAAAATGAATATATAAGATAATTTATCAAACACATACTACGAGAATTTGAGCTATGCACAATGTCTTTAAATTTCAATTAAAATAAAACTGACATTACCTTGGTAAAAAAGTACTGATCTGGGAAGTTACGGTTGAGATCAATCCCATTTGCATTGCTTCTTCCCGTAACTCCTCCATAATCTCCTGGATAAACGAGGAGGAGGCCAAATTAAGACTTTTCTTGATAGTGCAAATATAAAGCTACTAAATGTAAGACCATGAGATACAAGGTTAACTATCAAGACTGGTAAGACTTGATACATTACATGTATCAAGTATAATGTAGATACATTAACTATTCAAGACTGGTAAGACTGATAAAAAAAAGCCTATATTTAATTCCCATTTTTGTAGACAGCAATCCAATATTTAGGTTTATCGAGGCCCCTATATTTCAACTGCTGACATTTCTCAGGATGTAACTCTCAACAATTCTCTAACTCCTGGAAGCCTGCTTACTGCTAGGTGAACAGATGGTATCAGGCTAAAGGAAATATGCCCAATTATTTGCATCCTAACAAGGAGATTCAACCAGGGGTCCCACAATTCTGAGTTCAAGACGCAGATTGCTGATTTTATCATCAGCGCTTTGCTGTAATAGTGGTTGTAATAGTGGCTGTAATAATAGCACTGCCCGAAACGCTTTGTGTAATAGTGGTTTTAGGCATTGTATGTACTAGCTCTATCTATAAATCCATCCATGTTTGTATCACACCTTGTATATATGTACTTTACCTGAATAAACATTTGAATTTTTTTGAATTTTTTGAATTTTGATTTATGAAATCTCATGGCTTGTCAAATCATCATCATGATACTGCCATTATTATAATTATTTTGGAAATTATTTTTTTTTTTTTACTGAAACTAAGAAATTAACCAAACATTTTTCTTCAAACTTTACTTATTAAATTGGCTTCTCAGAAAGATATTTCTTTCTTTACAAGCACCATCAACTCTTACCTTTGTCTGCCCCCAACATCGAACCCAAGAACAATTATCTTTATAGTCAAATGATATCTTAAATTAGGTTAAAAAAAACTGACATCTATACTGAGCCATGCCAAACCTCTCTTCTCTCTTATTTCCAGTATAACCAAGCATCATCTACAGTTATTGTGTCATCCTATACAATATGATTTACACTCTTTGGCTTTCCCATTCTCAAGTAATTATTCCATTCAATATCCAATATTTTACATAATCTGGTTTTAAATTTTATGCTTTCTCTCTCCAGCACCCCACACTGTCTCCATCTTCCTGATCTCTAAACAATTGTTATACACTTTGGCTGGCTGGAAAACCAACCTCCCCAAAAAATCATTTACCATAACATTGGTGCACAATGATCTGACCCACACAAATCAATCTCGGTCCTCTTGCACCTTTCACAATACATCCACAACTTTTATCAGCATCCATAAATATTTCGTTCACTTGGGCCATCGGAGCCTTGATCTACTAACCACTAGAGCGGTAGCCCATAAATCTGTTTAATTATGAAAATATAGTTTTGCCACATCAAGGCAAATGGGGGGGACCTTTGACAAGCCGCCGGCTTCCTGTCCTCGTTGAGGACACAAGGGTTTGTGGCCCTCGGGTAAATCAGGTTATTCATTTCAATGAAAATTCTCACCAAATTGATTGAGAGATGTCTTCTTCAATAGCAAATTGAAAAAGCATTTTAAAATAAACATTATTGCTTTAGTTCAGATTACAAAGCATACAATGTGAACATTAGTAATGGTTTGTACAATTTGGATACATTTTTAATTACCAATTAAACGACTATTTTAACAAGATCATTAATACACAGCTATCTCATTAGGGATGTTGCGGCCTGAACTCGCAGCCATTGGTCATTAGGCCTTCTGCACCTTCCTCTTGTTCTTATGTTCATAAATCAATATTACAAAGACACTGCTTTTTCCTCATATGTATCCTTGCTGCCTGTGTATCTCTCCCTCCACAGAACTGTAACATTCACACTTCAGATGATACATTCATGAACATAAAAGTGCTTAAGTATTTCTTCATTCATTTTCCTTCCTGGACTACACTGTCACATTATTCACCTTGTGTTAATTTCTTCATGATTTATACACACACATACAAAAGAAGAAGTTAGGCATGTCAAATTTGACAGCAAGAGCAGACACACGGGAACCACTTTTATATTTTGTTATGAGCATCTTTTTCCATCTCTATTGTGGTTCTAACTAATTTTCTTTTTGTTTGGTTCTTATCACTAACTAGCTTAGGCACTGTAGTGACTTATTTATGCTAAGAACATGAAAAATATCCAAGAAAACACAAGAACGTTTACAGAGAAATTTAGTGGAGTGTACACTGAATGACAGTCACTTGGAAACTGACTTGTCTGTTACGCAAGTTTGTGTTTAAGTGCCGAGCAAACGGTCAACAACCGAGCATGAATACAGCATTCGTGTGCCAAATTGTTCAAGTACCATGGCTCCTCTGTACAGTACTCTCTACTGAATTGTCAAAACCATAATAATATACAGCATGAAAAAATCCACTGGAGCTCTTAAGCGACTCGAACCTGTGACCAACGACCTGCCGGCTTCAACCTCCACCACAGTACAGTACTACCCTGACCTGGTATAAGTTACAGTGGTGGAGGTGGTGGCTAGCAGTTCGTTGGTCGCTGGTTTCAACCACCTAATAGCTCCCTTGACTTTCTCATTAATATATACAGTATCATGTGATTTCTCTGTGTTCTATACAGCATCTTGTTTGCATCAGAACAAAGTAAATCATGTCAAATACAAGTGGAATAATGTAGCTTACAAGTGCTTCCTTAGGTATAGAACAGTACATAGTACTAATATCAAGACAAACCTGTATGTGAACAAGAAACCTACCTTCATTAGAAGCTTCAAATCCATCTGGGTTCATGGTGGGCATAATGTGAATCCTGGTGGTGTTAACAATATTCGTGGCACGCTCATTCGTGCCATACCCCTCAAGCAGGTACTGAATCAACAACAATAATGTTTCACGTCCAATCACCTCATTTCCATGCATGTTTCCAATATATTTAAACTCGGGCTCGCCTATAAACAGAAATAAACACCAGAACATCAAGAACTGTTCAAATTTATTTATGGAAATTGAGCATAATACATACAACAGTTTTATAAGTAAATAATTACCCTATAACAAAGTAAAATCAGCAAATCTTTCAAAACACTTACAACAAATAATGTTTTTAAATATTGTTTGCACATCTTTAAATAAAATTACACTCCTACCACGTCTGCTTTGTGAATTACTGATAATTCCAAGAATCTTTCCTTAAACTTTGAACTTGACTTGAAACAGTCTTTAATGTCATTATTCACCAGCAAATTGAAGTCACTGCATAAAAAGGCAAGGCAAATCAAGGCAAATGGGGAGACCCTCGACAAGCTGCCAGCTTCCTATCCTTGTCGAGGCCATTANTTATATATATATATATATATATATATATATATATATACAGTACTTTAGGTCATATTTTACACCTGTACTGAAATCATCCCAAGGTCAAACTACTAACCCTTCCAACCCCAAAACAGTTACCTAACTTTTGGGTACCTACTTACTGCTAGGTGAACAGAGACATAATATGAAAGGAAACTTGCCCAACTACTTCTGTCTTGCCTGAGAATTGACCCAGATCTCCGATTGTAAGTCGAGAACAAATACAACTGTACTACGTATTTTTTTAAGATGGTACTGTATACAGCATGCCAACGAATGTAAACTTGTAAAAACATCAATCACTATACTATTAGTCTATAGAAAACTTTAAGAACAAGTTTATAGTTTTCATGTAACAGGCATAAGAGTCTGACAGTGAGATATGCTAATGTGTATTTTTAACTGAGATTTTTAAGTGGTGTGGCTGGATGTACCGAGATTCTAAGATGTTTGATTGGATGGAACGAGATGCCAAGCAGTATGGCTGGATTTATGAAGATGCCAAGCACATTTGCTTTTAACATTATCAAAAGCACACACATGACACACACACACGATATAGCAACATTGATTAACTCTTAAGTTCCTTTACATTAACTGACTTGACATTGTTAACCTTTCATAATATATTTATTTACCAATCAGTTTAGTGATAACATACAACTGCTAAAGCTGCCTCACTGTGGAAGATAGGAGGAGTTGAATGTACCAATTAGACACAGTTTGCTTGTCCAAATTGGAACCTGTATCTTTAGAAATGTGGAACGCTGACCTATTGGCACTTGGGTTAACTAAATGACAGGAACAAAGTTGGGCAACGGTCACTAATACCCATTCATTACCCTTCCATAGATCAAAAGTATATTATGTCACTTTAATAAAAAAAAATTGTCAAAATTCATACAAAAACAAGGAAGACATTTATGAGGTATAAAATACATGAACTTAAATATGGACATAAAATTGCAGTCTATATGCTTATATCTAAATCACTGACTATTGTGGTATTCAGCTTATATTCTATTCACTTATTCATAACCAAATGAAAAAATTAAGTCCATATGCATTACCAGAATATTGTTATGAGATAATATAATGCGGCAACTGTGAGGTAATCTTGTATTGACAAATAGTTACCAATAAAACTATTCTTCAAACAATTTTAATCTTCAAATACACTGTTACACCCAAAGAGGCCATGCATGTGGTATTTTTTTGCATGTAAGTTACTTCATTTGGCTTCAACTTCACTTTTGATTCTTGACAAAATTGTCAAAAGTTTGTCTTCTGTGATATCTATGACATTCCCAAAGGGTTAAGGGCAAAATAGTGCACACAAAAATAGAAAAGTCAACTGGACACCAGCAATCATGCTCAAATAATATTTTGGCTTGTGGAAAAAACACACACATTTAGTCCCAATGTTTTTTTTTGCTGCATATATTACAGTACTCTCATTAGCAATTACTAACATTTAAAAGTATTTTCTCTTAATTTACAAACATGTGAGTTGTTTGCTTAAAGATAAATCCTATGGTTTATGTAACATGCTAACTTTACCAATAAGGCACTGTAGTTTACAAACCGAGGACTCTCTTCATTGTCACCATGTCTTACATCCGTAAGTTTTATCATTTTCATTCTAATGCATGCTTTCTCTATAATAAAATGAAGGCACAGTAATGCACCTGTGAAGGTTCTACCAATCATTGAATAAACATCCAATACATGTCTAGATTTCAGGAATATCCTGAATACAAATAAAAATCATTAAAATACTGTTAATAAACAGATAATCTTAAGTGCTGAAAACTATACTGCAGATATTCAAACGAATATTACTATATTTTAGAGAGAAAAGCTACTAAGTCTATGCATGTGAATGCATGCACACAGCCCTGTATGTATTTTTCTGAAAATATTAATTGTGAAAGAATTTTACAACCTGTACACCCTACTAAAAATTCTACGCAGCATAAAATCAAGAAATTATCACAACTCTCACAGAGCAAAAATATGTCATTATTTAAAAATGCTCATTATTGATACACTATGATATATACACACGCCTCTTTACACGACTTGCATCATAAAGTACATTCTCAAACTAAACAATTTACTTAAAGAAATACTCGAGAAATCACCGCTGAGCCTTTTTCTTTGGGGCTGAGCCCTTAATAAAGAGCTCATCTTCATCAGATGAACTGGACACCAGGTCATGGTATGATCGACTGCTGACTCGCTTTTCTGAGGAAGTACAATATTCAAGTAAAAACTATATATATATATACTGAAGACAATAAATAAACATAAAACATGCCTATTTTTTATAAAGAAGTCATGTACAGTCCCATATTTCATGTGCATGTGCACATGATAAGATAAAAATATGAAATGGATGTAGATTTATGGCAGGAAGGTGAACAATGGTTGAGATTATGAAGGTGAATGAAAGTTGATGGCATGACAGTGAATGAGAGTTGATGACATGAGGGTGAGCAAGGGTCAATGTCATGAGGGTAAATGAGGTTCAACGATTCGACGTTTAATTGAGGGTGAACGAGGATCGATGGCACGAGAGTGAACGAGGGTTGATGGCATGCGGGTAAACGAGTCAATGACAAAAGAGTGAACGAAAGTCAATGACATGAGAGTGAAAGAGAATATCCCTGGCTGGCATGTCTCATGGTAAAAAAATGAGAACAATAACTATGAGAATAATAAGAAGTGGATGGTGTAGTGTGGATGTATACACCTAGATGTGGGCATGGAGAGCATAATCCATCTCACGTGGCCTGCATCATAGCTAATAGGATACATCTACAATTGCTCTTACAGTTGTAGATGTATTCTCACAGTTGTTAGAGCTGACACGCACTTTTACCAGTCATATCCAACATACATCGATACAATTTCAACAAGTCTGCATAAATCGTTCACTGTACTAAGAGAACTGTTTCATCTGCACAAATTAGGTTTGACATAATCTAATTACTCATATTAGGACTATGCATTAACTCTATAACATTGTCTTTGACATCTATCACGCTGTTCCTCATGATCTCATCTATGTATGAACCAGCCACATGACATGACAACCATGGCAAGCACCTATCTTACTCAAACATGAAATCAGTCACTAATTACACAAATAATTTAAACTATAAGGAACCCCCTAACAAAAAATTAAGTTAAAAAAATGGGCAACAGTGCCTAAACTGCCCACTTCCCCAAAATAGGAAGCTTCATTATATAATTCTGCACAACTCATAACAGTGTGTTGCTCTACTTTAAATAAATAACAGGGAAGAAGTTTCCTAATAGAAATCAAATTTCACTAAATTCCAAATACAGGTATGTTGATCTTTTTAAACTATTATATTAAAAAACAGAGGTACAGTATTTCCCTACAGATATTTTGAAGAAGACATTACCACTTACTTTTAACTTTGTTTTTGGTGCTTCCATTAATAAAATTCATAGATGTTTCATCTTCAGATGCTGAAGGCGAGTCATTGAATATATCAACAGAATGACTAAGCTGGTGAAAGCCGTATACTTTTTCTCCGATGTTGCTGTGAACGGACAGTTGCAATACAGAGGCAGCAAATCATAAGCAGCAGAGAGATTGAACCTGCGGGTAAGCAGAAACAGTTAGCGGTGATTTGTAGATGGTAATGAGCAGAAGAATTTGATTAAAAGGAAGATAAAAAGCCTGATTATTTGAAATAATAATGAGTATTTAGTACACTGTAAAAGCTTTTCAAGAGTTCAGCTAGAAGTAATGAATGCACTACTGCTTAACAAGGGACTCATGAAGCATTTCCTTCAACCTCTATGTAAATGGCATAGCTTAAATTACCCAAACCTATTCCTCACATATTCTACTTCAAATATAACTGTTACCTCAAATAGGTCTTATGTATTCAGAAATTATTTGCGACTTTTCCTAGCACCAAAAATTCCTCAAATAGGTCTTACGTACTCAGAAAATTCTTTGCAACTTTTTCCTAGCACCACAAATTCCTCAAATAGGTCTTATGTACTCAGAAAATTCTTTGCAACTTTTTCCTAGCACCAAAAATTCATTGTCTTTGACCATCATAGCTTACCTTACCTTACCTTACCTTGCCTTACCTTACCTTACCTTACCTTATTAACTGCAAACAACCATAACAACTTTCCCAATACCATCATATTTGAACCTAGCTCCATTTTCACTTACTAAATGCACTGCCCCATTAAAAATATGAACTCCTTGAGAGGCATTATGCAGTAAGTGTATTCCAACATATACTTGGCAATGTTGACTGATAACACCTGTACTTACACTCACATATGCACTATTACGTCTGTATCACTCTTCAACAACACATTAAACTGTCCTCTTCCTTACAACACTAACAAAACCCTTCCCATGTATTTCAGTAAACTAAGACAACTAAACAAACTGATAACTTCTCTTGACAAACCACCATATCCACACACCCTGGCCTCCAAAATCAATATAATCTACAGATATATGAATAATCAAACTGTAATTGTAAATAAAAAATAAAACATTCATGCAAAAAAAAAAAAAAAAACACACATGCACAGATCTAGAAAATGTGAGAAAAGTACAGTACTTTGGAAATTTTCTTTTACTAGAAAAGAAAATTTTCTTTAACAGTGTTTACATATGGCAGTTGGGACAATTTTTTGGAAAAGCAAAAGTCAGTCTAAAGTTTCTTGGAAAGGGTCTATACGCAGCCCGTCCTCCTAGGGTTTCCCAACGTCAAGAAAACAGTCAGTTTAAAGTGCCCTCTCTTAACCTACCAGAGGACCCAAAACAGAAAACGGGACAGTACGTCAATTTTGCGAGTCGCTTTCCTAGTACGATAAATTTTGTCTTTATGTAACGCATATGATCAAAAAAGCAATGTTCTTTGTAAGAGGACAGGATGTTATATGAGGGTTACCTTCTTAATTATTAATGTAAGTTTTGAGATGAAACAAAGAATCAAAGCTACAATAACTAACAATAATTTAATTAGTGTGCTATTTAAAGTAGAAATTGAATATGCAATATTTTGCATATAGAGCAATTTCTTTTAATATAAAATTTACTAGCCATGAGCAGCAAACCAATTGCTCAACTGTTAAAATCACTGCTGGATACTCAAGATGCTCAAGAAATGAAGGTAAAAGAAAGACTAAAAGATTCATAGATATGCGAGTTGGAGCAAGCCATAATTTAAAGAATACTCTATATAGATAGGAACACAGTTTCTCAGGAGAAATCATAAGTCAAAACATGTACATAGCTAAATAGTTGTCATATACAAAGAACATATACTGTTGTCCTTCACTGCTGCAAATTATCCCAATACTGTACTAGTATAGAACAAATCTGAGAGCCCAGAACTGTGTAAAGTTTATAAGAATATCAACAGTAAAATAATGTTAACCCCAACACAAAGGCCCAAGTTCACCTAAGAGAATTTAGCTGTTTTTTGTACATGTACAAGATTTTTTCCGAGTAGATGTTCCTGGTTTAATTGATGACTGAGGTAAACATCAAGCAGTGGTCACCATATGGGGGTTTGGGATGAAGACAAGAAAGGTAAAGGGTCAAGAATATTTTATAAACCAATTCATAACCTTGTTAATTCAATCATACCGCCATTGTCACACATGCAATTTAAATTATGACACTATATACTAAACTTCTATACTAGCCTTTTGGTATACAGCACCTAATTATATTTGTACTTGCAGTTTTCAATCAATCAAACTATAGCATTTTGCAAAGATACACAACTTCAAACTTGTAAATTATACAGTGGAACCTCGAGTGACAAGCTGCTCCGGTTATGAACATTTCGAGTAATGAGCAAGCCACTCGCAGACAATATGTCTTGACTGTCGAGCTTTCCCTCAATTAACGAGAGTTCCCACTGGTTCTCGGACACCTCCGACGACAGTTTTGTTGTTTTTTCACAAGACGAGTTTTCCACATGATGAGCTCGATGCCGAAACGGATTAAACTCGTTAATCGAGGTGCCACTGTGCATGAATTCATTTTATATGCATTTTTAAACGTCAGACTAACATTCCACTGACGAGGCAAAATATAAAACCATGAAGACAAGCGTTCATCAAACAAGGATTCCTAATGTTCCATTCCATGTATTAGTGGCACACTTATAGATAACTGGGTTACAGTTATGACTAATATTATTAGAATTCCCATAGTAGCAGTGTATTTAGGAGAAAGCCTACTAGTATGGAAGCAAGCTGCTATCAAAAGCACCAGGGCTTTTGAGACCGGCACACAGGGAAAAGCAAAAGACAACCGGTTCTTAAAGTGGCATAACAGCCGAGAGCAAGCGTGAGAAGAATCACACCTAATGGGAGGGGGGAAAAAAAATACATGTTAAAAAATCTTCAGTAATTTATCAGTTATATTCAAATGAATCATTACATATGAGCCTTCCTAAAAATCAAAGCAATCTCTTAAAGCCATGGCAACATTTTAACAACTAGGCAGAGTTAATTTGAGCCTGAGTAATGATAAAGCCAATTTTCCCGAGTTTACAAGCCAACAACAAGAAGGTCAGTACTCACCGGCCAGAATAATGAAAACCATCCTGGGAAGCCCCATTACACGGTCATCCCTCTTAAGCTTAAAGATGACTGTGTCACCTCCCATAACTTGCACA
>WNGS01000411.1:12562070-12576002 GCA_020271785.1 Procambarus virginalis
AGAGAGAGAAGAGAGAGAGAGAGAGAGAGAGACAGGACATTATAGAGGTTAATATCCTTTCCCCACCACACAAGACA
This sequence comes from Procambarus virginalis, assembly GCA_020271785.1. Taxonomy (NCBI): domain Eukaryota; kingdom Metazoa; phylum Arthropoda; class Malacostraca; order Decapoda; family Cambaridae; genus Procambarus; species Procambarus virginalis. Next base: position 12,562,148 of record WNGS01000411.1, read on the forward strand.
GCTAGAAGCAACCTGTTGTTTAGATTTATCTACTCAGAACGAAACGTCCATGTAGCACGGGCTATGGCGAGCCCGTAATAGAAGCAACCACATCGTTCTCTGGTACGTTCACAACGCTCGCTATGCTCACGCGCGTCGGGTCAGCTGAGCGACCATTCTCGACACAATGAATTCTAATGAGCAAACTGCGCGGTCCACTTAAGAGACTTGTGTTGCTGTATTGTCTACTAAGTTTCCGGTCTTGCAACAGCCAGAGGCTCCCGCGTCCACAGTCACCTGAAGGCTGCCATGAGCTTAACGGTACTGCCAAAAAAGGTCATCAATCTATATCGTTTTGAAAAGGAAAAAACCCATAGGTGCTATATTTCTTTGTCTCTGCCTATCTTTGTTCATATCTATTCTGTCTTTGGACGCTCTGTGTCTCTGTCTTTGTCCTCACATCTCTCTGTCTGCATGTCTGAGTCCTTGTCTATCCAACAAAAATTATAAACAATATCGAAGATACCAAAATATATATATATATATATATATATATATATATATATATATATATATATATATATATATACATATATATATATATATATATATATATATATATATATTATTCTGAACACAGTCCAGTGAGAGTTAATAGGACTTTCCCTCTGTGGCTGCCACTGGACCTGACTTCCTGGTCCGAGGGTGTGGCCCCGCTGGCTATACAACCCGTCCTCTTAAAAATTACGTCGCTTTTCGCTCGTATAAGCGCGCCATGGCCAGAAATGGACGTAATCTGAAAGAAAATCGGAGTGAGTTCACCGCCTCAATACCTTTATAATTTACTGCTAATGCTTCTAAATGTTAGAGTATACTACACTCTTATTATATGTGTATTCCTCAGTGAATACTCACCAAGTTTACTTCATTCCCCCGAAATGTGTTAACGTTTTTATTAGGCTTTAAGGCAGGACACTTTAACCTATAGCCTAATTAACCAACCAATAATTTTTTGGTCCCGTGGAAGAATTTGTTATGCTATAATGCCTGTGAAGACACAGACCAAAAATAATTATGTTTAAGGGAATAACGACAAGAAATGTCTCCACTCCACACTGAGACAAAGTGTCTCTCCACCCCACACTGAGACAAAGTGTGTCTCCACCCCACACTGAGACAAAGTGTGTCTCCACCCCACACTGAGACAAAGTGTGTCTCCACCCCCACACTGAGCCAGAGGGTATATACACACACACACTTAAGATGAAGAAAAAGTACAAGTGTTAAGGATGAGTGTCCTTGAGGGGGTTGACCCTCTTGGTCATGCTTGTGGTTTGCTCACTTCTCGCACGCTTTGTTCTGACCTTTTGGGCCACGGTCAGGCGCCTGGGAGGTGCGTGGGAGATGAATGATCCCACCTGGGTGATAAGCACTGTTAAATTATATATTTAGCAAATTCAAGAATAATATATATATTATATATATATATATATATATATATATATATATATATATATATATATATATATAATGTGTGCGTGTGTTACTATCAACGAGCGTTAGTAGTAAATAATATTTTAGGAACGAATAGCATTCAAGGCCGATGAGCGGCGGACATTTTCTATTATTTTTCAGTCATAATATTGGACCGGAAACTGCACTACAGTTATTGTGATCACTGGCGAGTAATTACAGCGCCATGAAATTGTTAAATGGCCCTTTATCCCCTGACTCTTGAACGATCAGGACCTAAATATTGAGTTATCAATTTACATTTTGTCGAGTAGGCATTTAGAAAACATCACTTTAATTAACTCCTCTTTTTCTCCCCCCCCGACAATGAATATAGCAAATTTTCCTAGCATCTAATGGAAGCCTATTACTGGCTAAGGTAATGGGACTCAAACCGAACTTGCAGGTTTTTACCTTTCACCTGAGTTTTTAAGAGACAAAGTGTAATTATATTATTCGACCACAGAGTGCACTCCTGCTCTCCTGACACTGAACGCACATAGCAATAACTCTATAAAAAAAACTGTCAGTGATATTCGAATTCCTGTTTTAGCTGCCGAAGAAAGTAGATTTTCACATTAATTCGTCTGCATTTTGTGCAGTTTGACATCTCAAAGCATGATACTGTTGAGATGTTTGCAAAGGCAGCCTGTTGCAAACCAGTCGTATAAATTCAAATACATGCTTTATTAGACATGACAAAGAGAATACGTTAACGAATATCCGATGAAAATCTTAAATACCCGAGAGCCATAGCATTAAAGCACTATGATGAATGCAGTGAAGAGGCGTTAATGTTTAAAATTAATAAAAGTACTGAATAATGCGGTATTTCAGTGACTAATTAATGTTTTACGCCTGGGAAACAGATCTAGCACCTCATGCGTCAAATACACCATGTATTAACTTGTGAAACAGAAACCCTATATTTCGTTAGACATATTGTAAAATGTCCAATATTGATTGATTTTCGACCCTTTGGGTTTATATAATCTGAATGCTGGTACATTCAAAACATACTGGCCCTGTACCCAAGATTTAATGCGTAATGCAAAAATTATGCAATATTACGCAATATAATTAAAATTTGAGCTGGTGAAAGCAATTGAATCACATCTGGGTGCAACTGTCCTCATAGAAATTACGTCGCTTTTCGCTCGTATGCGCTACGGCCAAAAAAAAAACACGAAATTTGAAAATGAAAAGTAATTGAAAATAAATATGGATTTGTTTTTCCTTCCAAAACAGCAAATTAAGGGTCCTCTGGTACGTTAGGAGGGCAGGAAATTCTCTTAAGGTTTCAAAACGTCATGAAAACCATTAATTGAAAGTTTCCTCTCCTAACCTAACCGAAAAGCTAGAAAACCCAAAACAGAAAACGGGACATTACGTCACTTTCGTGAGCCGATTTCAATTTAAATTACGTTCCTTTTTAGCCAAAGTGCGCATACGAGCGAAAAGCGACGTAATTTGTAAGAGAACGCTGGTTGAGTGCATAGTATGTTCTACGGCAGTTTTTTTTTTTTTACCTGCTTTTGTAGGACAGACGATGATGCATATATGCTGTATATATGTGTACATGTATATCTATGTATTCATTATGCCATGTACATATCATCATCCCGTTATCCTAGACCTATAACATTCTTTACCTAGACATCTGCAGCAACATACATTCACTACTAATTACCCACTTGCACTGAGGAACCCCAAGGAATCAGGGTCTAGGCAACAAGGGCGTCACTCAAACACACACACACACACACACACACACACACACACACACACACACCACACACACACACACACACACACACACACACACACAAAGTGACCAAAGCTCAACCCCCGCAAGCACAATTAGGGGAGTACACACACACAAGAGAAAGATCTAGGAATTGATATCACACCAAACCAGTCTCCTGAAGCCCACATAAAAAGAATAACGTCTGCGGCATATGCGAGGCTGGCTAACATCAGAACAGCGTTCAGGAACCTGTGTAAGGAATCATTCTGAATCTTGTACACCACATATGTAAGACCAATCCTGGAGTATGCGGCCCCAGCATGGAGCCCGTACATTGTCAAGCACAAGACGAAGCTGGAAAAAGTCCAAAGGTATGCCACTAGACTAGTCCCAGAACTAAGAGGCATGAGTTACGAGGAAAGGCTGCGGGAAATGCACCTTACGACACTGGAAGAAAGAAGAATAAGGAGAGACATGATCACTACCTACAAAATCCTCAGGGAAATCGACAGGGTAAACAAGGATAAACTATTCAACACTGGTGGGACGAGGAGACACAGGTGGAAATTGAGCACCCACATGAGCCACAGGGACGTTAGAAGGAACTTTTCAGTGTCAGAGTAGTTAACAGGTGGAATGCATTAGGCAGTGATGTGGTGGAGGTTGTCTACATACACAGTTTCAAATGTAGATATGATAGAGCCCAGTAGGCTCAGGAATCTGTACACCATTGACAGTTGAGAGGCGGGACCAAAGAGCCAGAGCTCAACCCCCGCAAGCACAACTAGGTGAGTACACACACACACGCACAAAGACCACCAACAGTAACACACCATGAGTATGTACACGTGGGTCATGTATACATTAGTGATGCTGTAAAGAGGGGAGAGGTTCCTACCATATATATATATATATATATATATATATTATATATATATATATATATATATATATATATATATATATATATATATATATATATATATTATACACGACGTCAGCAGAGCTAGACATCTTACGGGCTATTCATGCCCGTGCCACCTCTTGGGTGCTTAATCTATATCAATCAATCAGCTACACAGACACTATGATGAGGACCAAAGCATCATTTATTCATCACCAGCACTGAAATATATAACCTCGTAGCTGTCATGAGGTCTGTCCCATTTCCCAGGGACAGGAAGCCCGTACTTAGCCTCCCCCTCCCCCACTGATCCCCCCCCCATGAGGCAACCCACAGTAGTTGTCCAAGATACCAATTTTGTTCCAAGGTGAACAGAGGCATTAGGTGAAAGGAAACGTGTGCAACCGTTTCCGCCTGCCGGGGATTGAACCCGGATCCCTTCGTTGTGAGCCGAGGATGTATAGTCCACTATATATGCCCCAGACCCATAATTGCCTTTAAATCTACTACACAAAATACTATATATATATATATATACTGTATATATATCACCTAATACGTCGCAATGTTTTACGGAATTAGGCAGTCCGTTAAAATTTACGACGTATTTCTGTAAATTAAAGCATCTTTGATACTTTAATTTGATGCCCGATCGATGGGATGATCGATATCCGTTTTCTATGTATCGGCTTCGTAGGGTTAGGTGGGTTGTTTGGGTTCGTAATTTTTTGTTTAAAAAAATTTACTTTTTTATTTTCTCCAGTGGCAAATAGAGAGAATGGGCTGCTCTAATTAAATTGGGGGTATATATGTTAGAGCCCACAGTATGGCTGTGGGTGTATAATTAACAAATTAATATATTTTAACAATTAGGAAGGTAGAGCTCTATTTAGGCGGTAGAGCGTCTCTATGAGTATTATTTCAGCCTTGACGGCGGGTAAATTCAAGAGTGCCACGCCGCCAACTGCCTTTGTTAAGCAGACACTTCGTATAGCTCTATAACCTGCGCATGCGCGGCAGTTGGCGCTCGGGAGTATATATATTGGAGGTGGAGACGCAGGTTCACCACTCACTTCCCAACCTCCAGGATGGCACTCAACATTGTAATATATATATTTACCGCACTAATACTCAATTGTTAACTATCATTCCAGTCACCTGGGTTGTACTATTTGTTAACTACTATTTTGGTAATATATTTTACAATGAAATTTTCACACTTAAAGTTAAGTTGCTGCAATGATAAGCGTGTGTTTATATATACAGTTGTGACTGAGGACTTACCGGTGTTCTGCTTGTCTTAGGTAATGGTGATGGTGGTGGTGATGGCGGCGGCGGCGTCCAGTGCTGGCGTCCGAAGTCGCTACGCCAGGGAACTTCTGCCATACGCTCCGGCGGGATACGCCAAGCCTGTCTATCCCAACGTGTGTTTCCATTTCATTTATTAATACATGTATATAATATTACATCAGAATTTAACATGCTGTCTTGTAATTATGTGAGCGTTATCATGGGCGTGCGTGTGGAACTGTGTAATACAAGTATTTATATATTTGAAACAAATATCTAATTATTCTTTGTGAAAATATCGCGGCTAACTGGGTTCGAACTCGTATCTCCCTGCGATATTTTACATAATTATTCTATGTTGACATTTTCAGGCCATTCCCCTCTATAACTTCGACTACAAGGTACAAGACGACTACACCGGCTCGCACTTCGGCCACGCGGAGGCCCGCGAGGGCTACAAGACCCAGGGTAAATACTTCGTCCACCTCCCCGACGGTCGTATCCAAACTGTCACTTACTACGCCGACGAGACGGGCTACCATCCCACCATCACCTACGAGGGCGTCGCCAAGTACCCGGTTCACGCTGTCAAAGCGGCGGTTCCTCTCAAAGCGGCGGTTCCCCTCAAACCGGTTGGATCCTACGGCGTTCCAAGCCCAGCGTATTTCTAGATGACGACCGGACTCCACAAAAGACGAAATATATAAGTTTCTCAACAACCACATTAAACAATGTATAGAATTCACACCACAAATACAACTTCAGTTCACCATAACTCGCTCTTGGTTCATATATTTTTAATTCCAGTTCTTCCCAAAGGCTTTATTATAGAGACAGTTATTGACACGTATTATTGCAGACAAAAAACATGCAATTGATAACAAAAAACTTTGTGAACTTTGCTGTACACATTGATGCTTGGCTTGCGCTAGACTCAATCGTTGTTCACAGGATTGGATTAACAGGAATAAACATTGCGGCTGTACGACAGGATCGAACCCGAGCCCCTATAATCACCTCAGACACAAGCACTATCGACTGGACCTGACGTGATCAGAGCCGCGGGTTCGATCCTGTCAAACTACCTCAAAGTTTATTCAGATATTCACCACGTTATTGTGATTTGTATTGGATAAACCTTTTCCAGGTACCAAACAGGCTTGTGGGGCTCCTATTTAGGGTACGATTGTAAAATAAATGCATACACCTTCTAAATAATTTGTTTTAAAACGGATAGCATTAATTTCTCAATATATTCAACCCTTCTTTTGAATTGATGATGTGAAGACCTGTTCCTTAACAACTGTAATTTAAGTCGTCTTGGGGTACTTTCTGCAATAGGCTGCGTGATCAAGTTTCTTTTCGCTCGATATTTTTTTCTTTACCTTTTTTCGAGAGCTGGAGAAGGATTCTGAGTGGCCTAACATAGTTTTCGTAGTCCTGTTTCCTGATAGGCAGTCTACATGGCTATTATGAGCTACTGATTGGCATTATACTTGCCAGTGCCATTTACTGATTGGATCTCCGCTTGCCAGTGCCATGTTTTATGTTACAGGTGTACTGTAAGTGTTGTATTGTTGTATACTGTTTAAATACAGTACACAGCTTGATTCCGGCTCTGCTATACCTTCAGAATTTAAGAAGAATGATGAGGTGTATAACAACAGAGGTTCGATACTCTTCCTATATGTACGAGGCAACTTTGTAAGAGCAAGTTAAAACTTATAATATGTATCGATTTACCCTCATATAAATGATTATGGAGGATTTATACTAAAAAAACTGTGATAAAATCAAGGCTTTTATAGCAGCTCGCGTACAACAGACTTTTGGGTTAAAAGTTGTACAAGTGTTGCAAAGAGCATCTATAATTTTATTTCACAATCCCAGTAAACACATCGCTGGCTATGTTGATGATGTAAACATTCATACTACAAGAAATATATATACTGACACCCAAAAATATGTTTCCATGTTTATATACCGCACGTCAAGACTGAGGCTAAGTCATCTCATCAGTCAAAATATATATACTGAATCACCGTCCACGCAGACGTGAAGAATCTGTTCGTACGTTACATATATATTGGATTTCAGCTTTATTATGTCAGCATATTCAAACAGCTTTGTCTCGAGCGGTCAGTGAATAACACGCAGCAGTCGCACTCTATAAATGGAGGTTTAAAGTTCTCAAGGTTATGGCTAGCCTCGTCCAAGCTATGATGCAAAGGTCAGAATTTCAATAATAATGATCCTCGTATATATATATATATATATATATATTATATATATATATATATATATATATATAGTGCTTTCAATCATTCAATCATTGTAGTGCTTGAAAGAATTCTTGCTTACAAGGAACTATTTTTTTAGCCTTCCGTCCCACCCAAATGTATTTCACTTTAACCTCCAAAATCGTATTTTACTGTAACCTCCAAAACTGTATCCATGACACGGGTGGCGACCATAAGTGGTCAGGTCATTGACAATGACACGAGCAGATATATATAACTTTCCCTCGCTACACTTAAGCATTATATATTTTTTTTTCTTACTGCTTGTATATCCACTGAAGAGTGGCTGCCCTGCTGAATAGTGACTCACTTTGAATACTTTTTTCGTTCTGTAATCATCTTTAATGTCTAAATTGCCTGATATTTTATTAAGCATTTATCAAGCATTTACGCAACCGCTTACGAAACTTGCACATCTTTCCTTAATCACTGCGGCTTTGTTTACAAATATTAAAGTTCATAAATGTGCACGAGTTCCCAAATGAGGTGGGAGAGGAACTCCCGAGGCTAACCAGAGACCTAAGAGCGTCCAGTTGAGTGTTCCAGCGCCTCAGTGTTGCGATCCAGAGAAGAAATGTCTACTGTATATTGGGCATACACACCACCCCAAATCTATACAGCTGGGTGAGGTTTTAAAACGTCACCCAGGTTAAGTTTCACCCAGGGAAAGTCGGTGAAATTCTTTTAGGGTCCTGCTCATTCTGTAAGTTTATTTCCCCTGCCTCTAGCTGTACTATCAAGTACCAAAACGCAACCATTAATTTATCAAACCACACACTATTTTGTCCATTGGAATAGTGTAATTGAACAGAAAGTGAAACGAGAACAAATACTGGAAAGATTTGGTGACTTTCCACGTTGCTTCACTTTCATTGGTATAAGGAGTGAAAGCCTGACAAAGCCACCAGGGACAGTGGCCGAGCAAAGAAATCTCAATGGCGTGATATATGAATAAAATCATTTTGAGGCAATGGAGTGACTCGAACTTGCGCTCTGGTGAATCCCCAGACACCTACTCTGACCGACTCTACCACAATGGTACAAAAACCGACCAACCCGGAACTTACTGAATTCAACCCGACCACGCCATACCATACCGTAGCCCAGAGTGTGGTCGGGTCGACTGTAAAACCCTGGTTGGGCTCCAGTTTGTGGCCTCCAGAACCTCCCAGTGAATTCAATCATTGACAAGTACAGAGTAAATATTCCTTATGAAATTGGGAAACAACAGATGCCAAAAAAAAGTTTCTATAAAAGGCATTTGAGTTATAATGAACACCACAAACGGTATCCTCATCAGAGCCCAAAATGCAAAAAAGCTTCTACAGAAATGTGTTGTAATGAACACTACGAGCGATAGCCTCACAAGGGCCCAAGGCTGTTGACTACCTTCCAAGCGTGTGTAAAAGAAATTACCAACAGACCCTTGACTTGGAAGGGCGATTTGACGCGTTCATTCATACACGTAGAGTTTACGCCTGAAAGCGAAATGTGGGCACTAACAGCCAGTCTGGTCAGGTGTCAAGAAGGTCAGGTCACAGTGCAGCCAGGTGAAGGGTAACATCGCACGTTGTAAACTTCAAACTACACGTAATTCATTCCAAGCCAGGGCGGAACATACGCGCGGACAATATGATATAGTTTAATTAACCCACTAAGTTTAATCGACATAAGTCTCATTCAGGATTTTCTTGTGTGCCTATTACTTTTCTTGTGTGCCAATGGCAACCGTATTTACATATGGGTCGCCATTGACCCTTTGTGACAGTGACGTCATTCGCTGTAGAGAACGTGGCCAGGATAGGCTACTGTGACAGCGGCCGGTTGAGCCTAATGTGAAATAATTATTTTTGTTCGGGGACAGGAAACCTGTGTATATATATTCTTTAGGCATGTATCACGGTTCCCTCAAGGTCAAACTACTGACCTTCCCCAGTATGCAACAACCCCCTCCCCCCACCCACAAAAGTTACTTAACTCCCTGTTCCTATTTATTGCTAAGTGAACAGACTCATTAGGCGAAAGGAAACCTTCCCTATCATGTTTGTCTCGTCCTGGAATCGAACCCGAGATTCCTGATCATGAGTTGAGAACGAAGCCAACTGTATTAAGTGACCCTTGTGGCTTGTGGCTTATCAAACAGTGATGTTATTTACTTTTAAGGAGGTCCAGGGTTCAAGACAATTGGCTTTCCACAGATAGCCTCTGGTCTCACTTTCTTGGGTAGTTCCGTTTTCCATATTTCACTGCCCTGTTTACGCTGTGAATGTTGGCTCGAGGCGTCGTAGCTCTAGTTACTGCTTTCTCTCTCTTTCTCCTTATATACCGCACATTACAAGCGAATACCTTAGACCCCCAACCCGTCCTCGCCAATTCGTATAGTCAATATTGACTTATTACTTACGTGCATAGGTGACATACTAAACATAATAGTTTCCCTTGAAAAGCTTCATAGAAAACACCGACCTTATCTAACCTACTTAGTATGTTAAAATAAGCATCTTATAGCTTCGTAATTACAATTGTTACTTAACCTATTATAGGTATAGGTTAGGTAATAATTGTAATTACGAAGCAATAAGATGCTTATCTTAACATACTAAGTAGGTTAGGTAAGGTCGGTGTTTTCTATGAAGCTTTTCAAGGGAAACTATTATGTTAAGTATGTCACCTATGCACATATTTAATAAGTCAATATTGACTATACGAATTTGCGAGGACGGGTTGCAACCCCGTAGCTCAGTCGGCAACTGAGAGCTCCCAGATTCGATTCTCTCCGTAGAGTGAAAAAATAATATGCTTGGATACGTTTCATTTCAAGAAGTTCAGTATCTGGGAGCTAGGCAACGGTTGTGGGTTGCATCCTGAGGAGGGTCAGTCGCTGATCTAGGCCTAGGAGTGGGCCTAGATAAGCCAAACAGGCTTCCTGTCCCCATCATTCGGAAACCAAAACTTAAAAATTTATAGAAAATGATAGACGTGTATGAAATGACTCCATATTTCAAACATGACGAAAGTAATTTTCTTGACGCATTTCTTTTTTTTTTGTTTTTGGCAGGGGGGGATGGGAGAGGTGTGACTTAACATTTTAAGTACTTTTTGGTTTTCATTAGAGCTTGCCAAGGAGGTTAACAATAAGAGTAACTATAATCTATAAGAATAAGAGAGAGGATGTTTGCTTGCTTGTTTGCCTATCCAAGGTTGGAGGTCAGACACTTTGAGCTAGCCTCACACAACTTTGCAGGGTGAATGGTCTAGGTTACGGGACGGACATAGGCTGGTCAGGGTCGATCCTATTGGTTCTATTAAGAGGGGGGGGGGGTCAGGCCATATTGTAACCCCCACCACCACCAACTTGCACCAAATTGGTGAAAGCTGGATGGCCGAATCCCTAGATTTCTTCACTTTTCTGAGAGGAGTGGGGAAGATAAGGCAAAGGAAGAGGGAAGGATATTGTGACAGGAGAGGAGAGGAGCGGAGAGGAGAGGAGACGAGAGGGAACCAGGGAAGAGTGAGAATCTTGGGGTAGAAAATTGAAGAGAGGAGGTGGGAAGACAAGAGGGAGATTGGGGGAGAAAGGGGGAAGTATGGTAGGGGAAAAGATACCCTAGGAACAGAAGCGTACCCCTCCCCTCTGCAACCTGTACGTTTGTACGTCTGTCAGGATAGTTGTCAGCAACTATGCTGACAAACGTACAAAGACGGACTGTTGGATGGACTCAAAAAAGTTCACGATTAATATTATTAGACCAAATGGCAGACTAAGAAAATGGGAAACTGAAGAACCTGACCTGACTAAGCAATCCTGGGCCTAATATACGCAATCTTAGATCTAACAGAGAACATATATGTGCTATACTAGGCCTAGGAATTTTTAGTATTGGTGTCTGGCTGATTTTTTCGTGCCCTCTTAAAAATGAACAGTACAAAAATAAGAACATTGTTGGAGCTCGAAAAGCCGGATACAACTCTACACATAATAAAGTTGCATTAAAGGGAGGGTTCTTGGTTCTCAATTTATGACGTCATTGTCAAAGAGAGTGTTTATAAATAATAATTGTCAAGTGACGTCGTATGGATTATAGTAACAGTCCTTACCAGCTATTTATTCATAAATAAAAATTGATTGAGGCCGTTTGAGTGTTCATAATGAGGTCAATGGTCCGTGAGTGCTTCACCGATCTTCAAATGTGTGTATAATATATTATAAATATATATATATATATATATATATATATATAATATATATATATCTATATTATATCTATATATATATATATATATCTATTTTTTTTTTTTTTTTTACCTAGAAGGGGTACCACCTCTGGTGCAAGTGTAGGACCCATAGCCTCGGAGAAGAAAATAAGAGTACTCAGAGAAGACCTTGTGGATCCTCACTGAACACTTTGATATTTTCTTATATATATATATATATAATATATATATATATATATTATATATATATATATATCCTCGTAACACCAGCCAATCTCAAGTAATTATCAGACGAACACTAAGCCAGTATGGGTGCATAGCACTAAGCCTTTCACAAGCCTAATGGAGACCCCCCCACCCCCCCACCCCCAATCCAACTTCAGGTAAACTTTTTTTATTTGAAGTGCTACTTGAAGCAAGTATATTATTCACGAGGCTTCTATTATTTACTGCAACTTTAACAGTACAGTACAGAACTGTATTCCCAAAACTGAAACTTAAATCATCTCTAGGTCTCTAAAATGGCTACATGCATTTTATATCTGTGATTCCAGAACACCGTTTGCATATGCAGACTATGAGTCAAGAAGATGAAGGGACGACGACGTTTCGGTCCGTCCTGGACCATTCTCAAGTCGATTGTGAACACAATCGACTTGAGAATGGTCCAGGACGGACCGAAACGTCGTCGTCCCTTCACCTTCTAGTGTGTGGTCTAGTCAACACCGATTGCATGTTCACTTTTTTTTAAATATTCACATACATTTACAATTACAAATTATTACATATTTTAACGTGTAACCTCTGGTCCAAAGTTCAGAGTGAATGTAAATAACTTCTCCTTGGTGTTAAAATAACCAAGAGCGGTAGTTAGCAAAAGACAACCAGTGGTAGATATGATATCTGGCTTGGTAGACATTATATAAGAACATAAAGATACACTTCACCAATTATTTTGTTCCTCTAGTTTCAATCTTATTTGTCCTTAAACGTTGTAATTTGTATATGCCAAATGTTCAATATTTGAGGGATGTATTACCCTGCGCCTTCCCGCCTCTGTAGTTCCTTACCGTATTGCTGGAAAAGAAACATGTATATAGTCAGAGCTTAAGATGATGAACCAGGCTCACCATAGCCCGTGCTTCTTGCCCAGCTCCTGTGCCAGGTAAGTTACGGGCTCACATAGCCCGTACTACTTGGAACTTGTTCCGAGTAGCTGAATCTATAACAACAACAACAGATGATGAACCTCATTCCCTCTCCCTGAGAAAGGAGGGGAATGGTGGGGGGTGGGAAGGGGGTGGGGAAGAGGGGAGCTCTGACAAGCCGCCGGGTTCTAGCTGTCCCCGACGAGGCCACTAGGGGAGATATATATATAATGACTATCAAGTAAGTTCAGGTAAATTATAGCTAGCACTTGAGCTATAGTCAATAATATATATATCACATATATTTTACACCAGTTGATTGGCAGTTGAGAGGCGGGACCAAAGAGCCAGAGCTCAACCCGCCACTAGGTTACATATAACAAGGTAGGGGCACACGCTGACCATGCTGTGTACCTAAGCTTGGTCATCCTATAAAAAGAAAAAAATCTTTCCATCAAGACTTATAGATTAACAGGACTTTTGTTATAATAATAAAGGGAATAAAGGGAGACCAGTGTTAAACATTTAACATATGAACTTCAGTTCGAAATAAATTTACTGTACAGAATGTTTATTAACAGACATTATTATTATTCTAATTACTGCACATATTTTTTTCTGTACAGTTATCTTCTGGAGACCTATAATGACTAATCTATTGTGTCATTGAAATTGAAATAAGTTTATTGGGGTATAAACACACATAAAGGGACGAGGTGGCCCAGGCTTGTGTGAGTACAGCCACTCACTCGTACATTGT
>WNGS01000411.1:12579511-12597834 GCA_020271785.1 Procambarus virginalis
TAAATTCAAGGAATCATCTATTAGCTCTGCAACATCACACTTAATCTCTCGGAAACATGCATTATGGTGTCTGTCTACAAGGACCTTTTTGGCCAGTCACGTACGTCAAAATGAGCGCTGACGACCTCCAGATCACAAGGCGCCTCCCGCTCTCCTGCACTCATTAAACCAATTTGTTCAAACATTACAGCTTCTCCAGCAAAGTCTATACCCGCGAATGTTTACGAATTTGTTACTAGGGGGTGTGGAGAGAGAGAGAGAAATTACGTGACATCAACGAAGGATCCATGTTAAATCGAGGCTACATTACTTCGTTTCCCCAGTTTTGGCCCATTAGGCTGTATCATCCGTCGCAATACAATATATCTAGTGTGGCCAAATACCACTGTGTTTTCTTGTGATTTAAGACATTATTTCTTGCCTGTATCACCCAAATCACATTCTCATTTTTTTACTCTTCCGTTCTCAAGTTGTTTTGCTAATATAACACCTAGTTGTTTTACCCATGCCAAGAGCCTGTGGCCTGGGTAATGACTTACATCATGGTGAACAATGGGTGTGTGTGTGTGTGTGGTGTGTGTGTGGTGTGTCGTGTGTGGTGTGTGTGTGTGTGTGTGTGTGTGTGTGGTAGTGTGTGTTACTCCCTATTTGTACTCACCTAATTGTGCTTGCGGGGTTGAGCTTTGGCTCTTTTGGTCCCGCCTCTCAACTGTCAATCAACTGGTGTACAGATTCCCAGAGCCTATGGCTCTATCATATCTACCATTTGAAACTGTGTATGGAGTCAGCCTCCGCCCACATCACTGCCTAAAGCATTCCATCCGTTAACTACTCTTACACTGAAAAGTTCCTTCTAAGTCTCTGTGGCTCATGTGGGTACTCAGTTTCCACCTGTGTCCCCTTGTTCGCGTCCCACCAGGGTTGAATAGTTTGTCCTTGTTTACCCGGTCGATTCCTCTGAGGATTTTGTAGGTGTGATCATGTGATAGCAACTCCTAGATCTTTCTCTCTGTCCGTTTCATTAAGTACTTCATCTCCTATTCTGTATCCTTGTGTCTGGCCTACTGTTTCCCTGCCTAGTTTGCATTACTTTGCATTACTTACTGTGTGTGTGTGTGTGTGTTCACCTAGTATTCACCCTAGCTGTGTTTGCGGGGGTTGAGCTTTGCTCTTTCGGCCCGCCTCTCAACTGTAATCAATTGTTACTAACTCTTTTTTTTCTCTCCCCACCCCACCACCAACACATCACCAGGAAGCAGCCCGTGACAGCTAACTCCCAGGTACCTATTTACTGTAGGTAACAGGGGCATTCAGGGTGAAAGAAACTTTGCCCATTTGTTTCTGCCTGGTGGGGAATCGAACCGCGCCACAAATTACGAGTCTGCGCGCTACCACCAGGCTACCAGGCCCCCTGTGTTTGTGTGTGTGTGGTGTGTGTGGTGTGTGTGTGTGTGGTGTGTGTGGGTGTTTGGTGTGTGTGTGTGTGGTGTGTGTTGTGTTGATGATAACCATGACTGCTCCGTTCAGGGAATATTTAGCAGTTCACAAGAAAAGTTTCCTCTCCTTTCCCAATGTTTATAGAAAAACTTACGAAAGAAATATATATAATACTTCCATCAGACGATCTGTGGAGCCCATTACTGCATACAATAATATATCGGAGTTGTTGAAAATACCCCCCCAAAAAAACTCATAATACTTAGTCATAGTTTATATATATATATATCTTTTACACAAAGTTTATATATTGCTAGAAATATATAAAAATAATAAATATCGATCGGCCACGCAGTTAACTGAACATGTGACTTTACAACTATATAAAATAGAAATATATGTTGTCTGTCCAAAATAGTCCAGAGCTAAAGAAGGTCTCAACCAACTTAAAAAAATGACACATGGATGGTTTAGGAGTGTCAAAGAACCAGTTGGAGTCGGCCCCAGTGCCACCTTTTAAGAAATATAGGGTATCTATATCACACCCTGCATTTCCATGAACTCTGGAATCGAAAATTTGTTGAGATTTTTGTTTAAGTTTTTCAGTGCTATCGTAATATTACATTTTCTGTAAGACAAGGGACGGCGGAGAGGGGGTAGGGGGGGGATTGGGGGCGAGGTAATGGAGAGAGAATTGAGAGGGGAGAAAGGTGGAGAGAAGGAAAAAGGGTGGAGAGGGGGGGAATGGCATAGAGGGGGGATGATGGGAGGAGGAGGGTTTAGTGGAAGCTAAGGGGAGGAAATGGGTGGGAGGGGAGAGTGAGAAGTTGAGAGGGGGGAAAGAAAGGTCTCTCCCCGTGTTCTAATTTTCCTCTCTCCGGTACAAAACGTACCTCTCTGTTGTTGAAGATTAAGTACCACAAGAGGTTGGCACGGGCATGAGTAGCCCCGTAGAGAACTACCTACCTCATCCCGGTACTGAGCCAATATACGACAAGGTGCGGCCACGAGTCTCCCCCCCCCCCCCTCCCAACCGCCCCAACACCCACCCAAGTCAGCCATTACATACGACCGGTCCGCCGCCACACCCTTACTTCCTCTTGCTGACGGAGGTCGCATCAAGGGGTCGCGTATGGTAGAATTATAAATAGCACCAAGAACTGCTCCACTTGCGCCAGGGGGGGAGCGACTATATAGTACTCCAGGACATGTTAGAGTTCTTAATTGTTGGTAAAAGTGGATTAGTTAAGGTCGCTGGTAAGTGTCGTCGCTGGGAGAGTTGTGGGACATGACATCTGTCGGGAACAGGTCGCCGTTGTGGGTGCTGAAGCAGCCCCCCCCCCCCACCCCACCCCTATCGTAACCTACTCTTAAGAGGCTAAAAACACAACAACAAACATATTTAAGGGTAAACAAAAAACAAAACAGCAAACGTGACTTTTGTTTTCTGAAAACCACAAAGTCATGTTCTTAGACAATAACCGGAAGCCACGAGAGTAGCATAGTTCATGTCTACATCTCAAATTTCCTTTGTGTTCTCGGTAGCTGATTGAGGGCAGAATTGACGAAAATGTGTACCACGACTGGAACACTGAACAGAGCGCACCAACCCCTGCGAAGCCTACACTATGTGTGAAAATATATAGAGCGAAAATTTTAAATTGTAATGGAAGTATATTCACGCCCGACCTTTTTATTGTTCATGTTGTACCACAGTAGTTACACCTGTAGTTCAGGCCCCACCACCACTTACACAATATCTAAGTTCAGTGGGTTTAATGTGTGTGCTTGGTAGTATCTATGTTGCAGGGTCGTAATCCCCGCATGTCTCTCTGATTTTTCCCCGTTGATATATCACGTTAATATTAACTTCCCTGTGTAATATCATGCAGTTACTGCCCCGTCACTTGTGCCAGGTAAGTCCACCTACGGGCTCACCACTAGCCCGTGCTACTTGCCCCGCTCCTGCTGCCAGGGTAAGTCCACAAATGGGCTCACCATAGCCCGTGCTACCTTGCCCCGCTCCTGTGCACAGGTCAAGTCCACCACGAGCTCACCATAGCCCGTGCCCTGCACTTGCCCCGCTCCTGTGCCAGGTAATGTCCCCAACGAGCTCACCATAAGCCCGTGCTACTTGCCCCTGCTCCTGTGCCAGGTAATTAGTCCACTCACGGCTCACCACATGCCCGTGCTACTTGCCCCGCTCCTGTGTCCAGGGGTAAGGCCACAACGGGCTCCCCCAGCCATCGGCCGTGCTACTTGCCCCTGCTCCTGATGCCAGGGTAGGGTTCCACAACTGGCTCCAAGTTCGTCGGGACTACTTGTGAACTGGGTTCCGAGTAGCTGCATCTATAACAAGAACAGCAATCAACACACCATCTAATATATCAGACGAGACGCTAGAGGTGGTTTCGTAGCAGTCGCCAGAGGAACACATAAAGAACATTGTGGAAGAGGAGCGTGTGTGTTACTTTCCAACTTCAGACTTGCTTTTAATTACATGTGATGGTGAAATACTAAAAAAAACTTCCATGACTTGTTGTGAGACCAAAATAGGAATATGCAGCAGTTGTATGGTGCCCATATCTCAAGAAGCCCGTAAATAAACTGGAAAATGGTGCAACGGAATGCTACAAAATGGCTTCCGGAACTGAAAAACAATGAGTTACGAGGAGAGACTAGAGGCTTAACATGCCAAAACTAGAAGATATAAGAAAAGAGGTGATTTGAACAATACTTACAAAATACTAACAGGAGTCGACCAAATTGACAAAGAGGAGTTCCTGAAGCCGCAACTTCACGAACACAGATTCAAGGTAAGAAAACAAAAGTGCCGAAAAAGTATTAGAAAGTTTTCTTTAGCAAAAAGAGTGGTAGACGGTTTGGAACAAGTTAGGTGAGAAGGTGGGTGGAGGCCAAAACCGTCAGTACTTTTCAAAGCGTTATAACCCAAAGAGTGCTGGAAGACGGGGCACCACGAGCGTCAGCTTTCATACTGTAACTACACTTAGTAATTACAAGGTTATACACATAACAAGTCACACAAAGCTACACACCTGCACAAGGATACAAGAGCCATCGCGGCTGAGTGGACAGCTTTCTGGGGGCGTAGGGCCCCCAAGGGGCCCGGGTTCGATCCCAGGCAGTCAAAAACAAAGTGGGCAGAGTTTCCTTGTCACCCTGGTGCACCTGTTAACCTAGCAGTAAATAGGTACCTGGGCATTAGCCAACCTCCTATGGGTTGCTTTCTAGGGATGTTGTGTATTCACCTAGTTGTGCTTGCGGGGGTTGAGCTCTGCTCTTTCGCTTTCGGCCCGCCTCTCAACTGTCAATCAATCAACTGTTACTAACTACTAATGTTTTTTTTTCCACAAAACACACACACACACAGGAAGCAGCCCGTAACAGCTGTCTAACTCCGAGGTACCTGTTTACTGTTAGGTAACAGGGGCATCAGGGTGAAAAAAAAACCTGTCATTTGTCCCTGCCGGCGCCCGGAATCGAACACCGGGCCAACGAGTCACGCGCGCTGTCCACTTAGCTACCAGACCTTTGTGTGTGTGTGTGTGTGTTGGTGTGTGGTGTGTGTGTGTGTGTGTGTTGTGTGTGTGTTGTGTGTGTGTGTGTGTGTGTGTGTGTGTGTACAAGAGACATATATGCAGTTGACATAATAAAGGAGAAATATATTGGCTGAACCGTTGAGGCGACTGTGTACTGGTTGGCAACCCGTTGCCAAAACACGCTCCGTCAATGTCCGTAATATTTTGCGTGACAATTTGAGGTTACTGTGTATGTCTCACGACGACACCTGCTGACCAATCCACACACTAGAAAATGAAGGGACGACGACGTTTCGGTCCGTCCTGGACCATTCTCAAGTCGATTCTCAAGACAATCGACTTGAGAATGGTCCAGGACGGACCGAAACGTCGTCATCCCTTCACCTTCTAATGTGTGGATTGGTCAACATACTTCAGCCACGTTATTGTGACTCATCACCTGCATGACGACACCTGTTTCGGCATTCAGGTATGGCACCCTCCCCCCCCCCCGTTTAGCACTGTTGTGCCAAGACGAATGAAGATATTTAGAAATTTACACAATTCCCGCACCAGGCAGAAACAAATGGGCAAAGTTTCTTTCACCCTGAATGCCCCCTGTTACCTAGCAGTAAATAGGTAAATAGATACCTTGGAGTTAGTCAGCTGTCACGGGCTGCTTCCTGGGATGTATGTGTGTGTGTGTAGTGTGGAGGAGAAAAAAAAAGCAGTTAGTAAACAGTTGATTAACAGTTGATTGAGAGGCGGGCCGAAAGAGCAAAGCTCAACCCCCGCAAACACAACTAGGTAATACAGGTGAGATCACTCACCAGGTTGAGAGCACAGCACAGTAGCAGGGTGCGGGTGGGCAGGTCGAAGACAGCCGGAAAGGTGATAAGGAGACCGTCCCTGGAGTGAGCTATGCTGCCCTTGTCGTGAGGGTAGCCATTAGGTGTCACCTGCAACCACGGGCCAGATTCACGAAGCAGTTACGCAAACACTTACGAACCTCTACATCTTTTCTGAATCTTTGGCGGCATGCAGGCGATGAGTCACAATAACGTGGCTAAAGTATGTTGACCAGACCACACACTAGAAGGTGAAGGGACGACGACGTTTCGGTCCGTCCTGGACCATTCTCAAGTCGATTGCGGCATTGTTTACAATTATTAAACAGTTAATGAGCTCCGAAGCACCAGGAGGCTGTTTATAACAATAACAACAGTTGATTGAGGAGTTTTCACGCTTGTAAACTGTTTAATAAATATAACCAAAGCCGTCAAAGATTGAGGAAAGATGTACACGTTCGTAAGTGCTTGCGTAACTTCTTAGTGGATTTGGCCCGTCATATTACCTCAGCGGCACTTATTATCATGTTACACTTCATTAGAATTCATGTGATAAATACGTGAGGCTCCTGAGAATAGTAAATGTTTGTAATGGTATTGTATATCATTATATGTCAGCCAAGCTCCAGGTACGACGAATGGAGTAGATATTTTAAGAAAAGTACAACCTTAAAGTAGATAGTTGGAACAATTTTAAAGCACTTAAAATGAAGGAAGGAATTATCAAGTGAAAGCGCCAAGCCATTACGACTATATAGCACTGGGAAGGGGTCAGGATAAGGATTTGGGATGGGACGGAGGGGAAGGAATGGTGCCCAACCACTTGGACGGTCGGGGAATGAACGCCGACCTGCATGAAGCGAGACCATCGCTCTACCGTCCAACCCAAGTGGTTGGGGTGCACTTAAAATGAATGAGGTGTGTAAATGGTTGAAAAACTGAGACTAGTAGTGTAGAGAGTAATTTACCCTCATCCACTCCTGAATAAAATAATATATTATATGACAAATATAAAAATATAAATATAATATATTATATGTATATTATATATATTATATATATATATGTCGTACCTAGTAGCCAGAATGCACTTCTCGGCCTACTATGCAAGGCCCGATTTGCCTAATAGGCCGAGTGATTTTTTTTCAATGAATTGTTTCCAATTAGTTTATTGGAATTATTATTATTATATTATATTAGGAACATAATTTATTGACTTTTAGTTGTGTTAGTATAGGTTAGGTTAAGATAGGTTAGGTAGGGTTGGTTAGGTTCGGTCATATATCTATGTTAGTTTTAACTCAAATTTAAAACAATTAACTTATACATAATGAAATGGACAGATTTATCATTTCATAAGAAAAAAATAGAAAAATATATAAATTCAGGAAAACTTGGCCGATTAGGCAAAACGGGTCTTGCATAGTAGGCCGAGTACGACGTTGATACCTGGTTGATACCTGGTTGATACCTGGTTGATACCTGGTTGACACCTGGTTGATGGGGTTCTAGGAGTTCTTCTACTCCCCAAGCCCGGCCCGAGGCCAGACTTGACTTGTGAGAGTTTGGTCCATCAGGCTGTTGCTTGGAGCGGCCCGCAGGCCCACATACCCACCACAGCCCGGTTGGTCCGGCACTCCTTGAAAGAAACAATCTAGTTTCCTCTTGAAGATGTCCACGGTTGTTCCTGTAATATTTCTGATGCTCGCTGGTAGGACGTTGAACAACCGTACTGCTTCATCTTTTTGATAAAGTAAATTCCATCTTTCAAAATCCTTTAGGATTGGTTTGAGATATGTGAAATACAGCTTATTGGCGGGATCAGAGCACATTAAAAATAGTTGCCTTGCAACATATTTACCACAAGAGGAAGAAGCGATTTGGTTATGAGTTGTTAAAGATTCCCGCTGATCTAACAGCCTCTTTACACTACCGCTCCTTGCCAACCATCGACTTCCTGACGAAGGTATTAACTGTAAGGTTGTTGTTGTTTACGATTCAGCTACTGGGAACTAAAAGTTCCAAGTAGCACGGGCTATGGTAAGTCCCGTGATGGACTTACCTGGCACAGGAGCGGGGCTGAAACTTGCATGACAAAACTGTAAGGGATCTTTCCCATCATTTATCGATGAAGATTAAGCCACCCAATAGGTGGCATGGGCATGAATAGCCCGTAAGTGGTGGCCCTTTGGAGCAATTACCAGTATCATTAGCCGATACTGGAGATCTGTGGAGGTGCGACTGCACCCTACGGAGAGGTCGTGGCCTCTCTGATCATTTATCAATCTGTAAATTTCTAGATAACTTTCTCTCCTTAATGAAGATCTGTGGAACCAGCCGTAGCTTTTTTGTAGTAAAAAAGTTTTGGGATGAAGTATTAATGACAATTAAGGTTGGGAAATCTCTGGCCCCTGGGGAGGATTACCTTGCATTGCGATTACTTTTTCTTTCGAAGATTCCTAGGATCAACGTCCCTAGGGGGCCGGTCTCTGACCAAGCCTCCTGCGGTTAGTGGTCTAGTCAATCAGGCTGTTGGACATGGCTGTGATTTGTACACATTACATTATAAAAGCATAAATAATCATTACTGAGTTTTGTTAACATTGATATCCCAACGTGCTTTTAAATTAGCCCAAAAAGTCGCAAGTAGCGAAGTAAAAAAAAAATTGAGAGAGCGGGGCTATCAAAAGTAGCCCAGTTCGCTACTTGTAGCCCAATCAGACAACACTAATCAACACCAAACTAAGAGAAACAGAGGGAGGGTGGAGGCCAACAACTAGGACCTGACCACTCATCCCCAGGGAAAGATTCACCCAGAAATAGGTATAGATTAGCTTAGAATAGTTAGGAGGATTAAGCGATCAGAGAATAAGTATGAAAGATTACACAAAAAGCCTCACCGAACAAACACATAATATATGATTAGGTTAGGTTAGGTTAGGTTAGTGTATGTAGTAATATGTAATATATGTAGGACCTGGTAGGATAGTGCAGGTGAGGGGACGGACCTGGTAGGGGAGCGCGGTACAGGAGCAGCACACCTCCTCTGCTCTACGTCACACAAAACATCCCCGGAAGAGTTACAGATGACACAGTGTAGCTCCATGCCGTCTACGGTGCCCAGGGTCACGTCTGGTGGGATGCACACAGTCACGTTCTGTAGGGAACATTCCCAAGGGAAATTATTACGAGCAAAACTACGCAAGTAAGATGGGTTATTACAAGCCCGGGTTCGAATCCCGGGCGGGACAGAAATGGCTGCCACTGTTCATCTAGCCGTAAAATGGTATACCCTGGAGTTAACCGTTGTGGGGTTGCATCTTGGTGAAGGTAATGAGTACGACCTTGAGGCGATCTTGAAATAAATCTAGCTTATATATATACAGGCTGCGTGTCCCCCCTCGGCAAAATACATTAGCGTAGAAGAGGCACTGACCGTCTCGGTGGAGGAGCAGCAGGAGTGCTTGGCGAGGCGCTGGACGACGAGGGCGTGGTGACCATTCCTGCTGGTGAGGTTGAATGTGATGCCTGGCCCCGTGGGCGCCGCGCAGCACCAACACCGCACCTCTGTAGCGATGGTGGCCGTGTACAGGAGGGTCCTCGTTATGTCCGTGAACACGTACGAGTCCCCTGGGGGGAGGAAGCGAGGCCA
The DNA here is from genome assembly GCA_020271785.1 of Procambarus virginalis. NCBI lineage: Eukaryota > Metazoa > Arthropoda > Malacostraca > Decapoda > Cambaridae > Procambarus > Procambarus virginalis. Next base: position 12,588,988 of record WNGS01000411.1, read on the forward strand.
CTGTCAGTAAGAATATAAGAATTAGGGAGCATCTGACTGCCAGGAACGGGAGACATCTCCCGTCACGAAGGGTGCAGTCGCACCTCCACAGATCTCCAGTATCAGCTCTTGATACTGGTAATGGCTCAAAATGGCCATCACTTACGGGCTATTCATGCCCGTGCCACATTTTGGGTGGCTCAATCTTTATCAATCATTCTGACTGCCAGGTAAGTCCACTACGGGGTCGCCATAGCCTGTGATACTTGGAACTTTTCGTTCCGAGTAGCTGAATCTAAAACAACAACAACAACCTAACCTTTACGCAACCATTTACGAAACCTTTAGATCTTTCCTCAATTATGGCAGCTGTGTTTACACTTATTAAACAGTTTAAGAGCTTCGAACCACTGTGGTTGTCTATAACAAAAAAATAACCATGGGTTGTAAATTTCCGAAGCTCATAGGCTATTTAATAAACACAAACAAACCCGCCATGATTAAGGAAAGATGTAGAGGTTTCGTAAGTAACAATCCTGGCTTGGCATGCCTGTTGGCTCACACTGTATCACTCGGGTCACCGGTTAAATTAACCCTTCTCCCCCGATATGTCTATCTGATCTATTCTTGAACCCGTCAAACTATTATTCTCTGCAAATCTCTTCAGTTGTGATTTTGTCCCGTCAGATTTACATCGTCAACAAAGATTGATAAGAAGGATCGTTCAGCGTCGGTAGCGACATGACCGCTGCAGTAACCGCAGTAACGAGGTTCTGGAGGTAACGACCCCAAGTCGATTGATGATTGATTGATAAAGATTAAGCCACCCAAGAGGTGGCACGGGCATGAATAGCCCGTAAGTGGTAGCCCTTATGAGCCATTAACAGTATCGAATGATGATACTGGAGATCTGTGGAGGTGCGACGGCACCCTGCGTGACGACCCCAAGTCACTAGAAACGACTAGATAACTAGTAACCTGGTAGCTAACCTCACCCTGAAGATAGGGTCGACTGGGCTATTGATTCCAGCTGCCAGAGCGGCAAACCTTACCGATCTCTATAACCTTACCGAGCACCATTGACCTTGTCAACCACTGACCTTGCCGACTACTGAGACAGACTTGGTGTAAGCTAGCGATGAGGTCAAGCCCGGAGCGTTGGATCACATAGTTGTTGGGTATGGTGGCGACGGATGGTGACCCCGGGTAGGAGAGTGGTGGCGCTGAGGGCACCGTAGATTCCTGCCAAGGGAACAGGTGGGTTCGATACCCTTGACTAGACACTCGAGCAGAATTTGTGTTATACCCAGGAGAGGCGCGAAGCCAGTCTCCTATATAGCACATGGAAGGGATGCGAGGACAGGATAGGAGCTGGGATAGGGAGGGTAGAGCGAAGGATCGATGCCAAACCACTTGGACCATTGGGAATCGAACGCCGAGCTGCAAGAAGCGAGGCCGTCGCTGAACCGACCAGTCCAAGTGGATGGAATGTTCAAATAATAGAAATAATTAAGTTGGAGTCATATATGGCAAGTTCCTCAGTACCAATATAAGCTACTTCGCTTGCATAACTTGATATTAAATTATCAAAAATATCGATTTTATGTTCGTACATTTTGTAGAATTCCATTAAAACACTTAAGACTGGCGAACGTCAATTTATTACTTTAGAGAATGGTGATAAACCAAGAAATGATCAGGAGACTAATTATAGGATGTTCCTGAAGGTTAAATATTTAAATGTTTGTCAAAACTGTGTAGTTGTTACTGACGAAGACATAGTAGTGAAGGCAGGCGGTGGGATGAGGGTGGAACATGAAGGGAGCGTAGGAATGAGGGCGTCCCATCATGGCCTCCTCGAAGGTATGAGGGCGTCCCATCATGCTCTCCTGGAAGGTCTGAGGGCGTCCCAACATGGCCTCCTCATACGTCGGCGGCGGCGGCGGCCGCAGCCCTGACATGGCTTATGTCCTGAAAGAGGTAAATAATATACCCAAAATAAGGTCATATATATACGTATATTAAATAATAAAATGTTGAAAATATCTCTTGGCCATTCATTGTATGACTTTCACACTCCAGCAGTCAGGGATTCACTGACCCGGAAATGTACAAGGAATGTCATACAATCGCGCGGGAAAATCAGGAGAATCTTACGAGTTGCTCTAAATTTTATCCACCAAACACCTCGTGTGCTCGTCTCACACCCAGCAGTGGTAAGAGAAAGCTTTAAACTTACTGTCAAGAGTCAGAAGCCATCTTCTCCTGTACCCTGTACGGCTTCCACTACATTTCATAATTTATGCATGTACCTCAACGCTGATACACTCACATTTTCTCCGGATAAATACGATGGCATACTTGCATTCTCGCACATATTTACTATCTCGTACCTTCAGGGGAGGTCACCAGACCTACAATGTAAAAGTTACAAACTAGTTGACTCAAGATAATCCTATAGCATCAGCCTTCTTGTATCCAACTGGGGAGTCTACACAGCACCGCTCCTGTGCCAGGTAAGTTCACTACAGGCTCACCATAGCCCGTGCCACTTGCCACGCTCCTGTGCCAGGTAAGTTACGGGCTCACCATAAGCCGTGCTACTTGGAACTTGTTCCGAGTAGCTGAATCTATTACAACATGTATCCAACTGAGACTAGACACTGTGTATCCTCTGTCAAGTGAGCAAGGCAACAGAGTACCGGATAAACCTTAACAGTCCATAAGAACTGGTGAGAGAGGCGGATACACCGACAGAAAGCCAGGTAAAATCCAGTACGCTGGATCAACTTCTCGGAGCACTGGAGTCAGAGAGACTCGAGGCTCCTATGGGCGCTGACACTAGACAGTATCACCACATATGTTGGCTCAAACACAGTGTTGAATAGAACAAAAGAAATAGCAACTGAAGACAGACGGTCAGAGTCAAGATTGGGACGAGCCAATCACCTGCAAGCCCATCAGACACTTAGAAGATGGCCCAGGAAGTACTGTTCTACGTCTACAGACAAGCAGAAGAAGAAGGCTTCTTGAAGAACAAGCAGTTCTTCAAGAAGGCCCTTGAAGGGGAATGACCTACCTTTCCACGATGCAGACGGAAAGAGAAGATGCATGCAAATCAGATAGTAATGACGTCATTGTAAAAATGGTCCGGGGAAGCACTGTGGCATGCCTTCAGATAACCAGCTGGCTCTGAAGGATTCCGTGTGGGCTCAGGACACGAACCTGTTTGCTAGACACGATGCAGACGACACTGGGGCTCTGGAGAGCAAGCATCGCGTCAAGTGCTTCACAAGCTCGTACAAAGACACAGGAAAGCCAACACTGCCACAGCCAGACACTGACCGCGAGTGGAAAGTACCCGCTACAGTATTTGCCAAACTGGTTCTCTAGATACATAAAACACTTCTGAACGAGGAGATGACACCGGTGTTCTTTCTGGATGAGGAGATTACACCCGTGTTCATATTGGATAGCTTTACTCACCTTTGAACCTCCAGAAAAGACTTGAGAGACAATTTCGAGGTGTGAGGGGGGCCTCCAAGGAAAAAGATATCCTGCTGGTTTTCAATTAAGACTTTAGTTTCTGACCTTGCCAAAGCCTGCGAGCTGGACAGCAACTGTAAAACAAAACATCTTGCTGTATTTTGAACTGTAGTAGGCTTCCATAGCTTCACCCGACACTTTAATATAGTTCTCTTAAGAGAACATACAGAGTTATTTTTTCAAGGTAAGAGTTTTCACATAGACTGGTGCCAGTTCTCCAGAGATACATAGTTCCGGTTGACTGCCTCAGTCAGCGCCTGAGGAAGGCCTTGTCAGTTGCTCGCAAGGTTGTGTTCTGTTGTACCTTAGCTGAACGCGCTCACAAACGCACCTTGTGCTTTACAAGCAGTGACCTATGGGAGGTCATTAGGCCATAACGCCCTGTTCGACTTAGATAGGTCATTCTAACCCATACACCTTTTGAAAAAGAAAAAATGAATGGTTCTCTAATTCCTCTAAATGATACGTTAAGATTTTTTTAATAAGCCATGATATTCACCGCACATAAGTTCGAATTCTAATCATAGCTCCTACTGATTTTCTCATTAACTGATAATGTTATATCTATCGAGTTCTTACCTATAAAACTGTACACCTTGGTTGTGTGTTTAGAGTCGCATTCCTGTGGTACACCGCAGTTTACCGTCACCGCGTACAGTGTCTGCAAGAAGATGGGCCATGTTGATAGGTGAGGGTGGCGAGCCAACCCTCCTCACCCTATACCAGTCCGGCAGACACTAAGCGGCAGGCCGGAGCCAGACCTCCACCCCACCCATGGCCTGCCGGACCTGCCCTGCACCGCTGGAATTTTGCTATTGATGTGGATAATGTTGTTGAAGCTGTATTCTAGAAGTCAAATTTGATTTGAAATCCTATTCTTACATGATATCCCATGCGCTCTTCTCTATCTCCTTCACATGCTCATCTTTCTCCTCCTCCGTCTCTCCCACCTCCTCCCTCCCCTCCCATGCTCTCCCATGGGCGAGCATTGAGCCACAAGTGAACACCACTGGCGGAGACCTTGACCATGGAGACATTGATCCAAGCCGGCAGCCTCGCTCCCGCCCCAGCACTAAATAACTCATTAATGATATCATGATAGCGAGTGTTCCTGTAATATATTACTGGGTATTAGGCTGTTTAAGATGTGGTGTTTGTTGTGTATTTATTTGGTCATGTTAATGGCTCACGCTTCCTCCTTACACACACACACACACACACACACACACCACACACACACACACACACACACACACACCACACACCACACACACACACACACACACAGACTTATAGGCTTCGTTGCTGGATTACCCGACGCGCGTTCGTGGGTCCTCACGTTCCCCTCACTATCTTACTACCTCCCCCTCTCTCACTATCTCACTCATACTACCTTTCTTCCTCCCCCCCTCCCCCACACACACACTCTCTCCCCTCATAAATACCTACATCCCTTCGTCCCCTCACACTCCCTCCCTCTCTTTCCCCCCTTGCACTCACACTACGTATCTTCCACTATTCTTTGTTATGAGTTCCTTCTCTCTCTCTCTCTCTCTCTCTCTCTCTCTCTCTCTCTCTCTCTCTCTCTCTCTTTCGCTTCGTCACAGTACTTCTCCACACTTCCCGTTTCACTGCACTTTCCTTTGGACACTCTCTACCTTCCTTTTCCACACTTCCTCTCCCACAGATCTCAACGTGTACCTCCCCCCTACCAGCTTCCTCCCTCCTCCCCACTCCCCTTCCCAGATAAGTATGAATTTAGTAGTATTGATCAGCTATGAGGTTTGTTGGGAGTGTTTGGTTGGAGGTAGTCAAGACCCCAAGCCTGCCACTTTCTCCACGCATATCTGCTACCCACACCTGCTACCACTCTTCTCCACACACACCTGCTATGGTCTCCCCGCCCCCCACACCCGTTCCCACTCATGTACTGAGCAGCAATTTGATGCAAGTTGAAACAGTTGAACGACCACAATAACTCTATAGCATCAATAAGGAAATAATACCAAACATTCCGCGAAGCCTCTTACACAGATCTCGGCACTAATTCAAGTTCATGTTTATTGAGACAAGAAAGAAATACATCTCAAAGGGATAGAGTAGCTTAGGCTATTTCTACCCGCCAGAGTACTAATTAAGTCCTTCAAGTAGGCGACCAGCGCGGCATTACAAGACTAAGAACAAACTAACAATCCTTAGAAGGCGAGGAGTCACAATAACGTGGCTAAAGTATGTTGACCAGACCACACACTAGAAGGTGAAGGGACGACGACGTTTCGGTCCGTCCTGGATCATTCTCAATCGACTTGAGAATGGTCCAGGACGGACCAAAACGTCGTCGTCCCTTCACCTTCTAGTGTGTGGTCTGGTCAACAATCCTTAGAAGGTTAGAGCGAGGGTGAGTGAGTGATTGGCCGGCTTCGCCTGTTGGTAGAAAATAGAGTAATCAATCGTAATCATAATAAAAATCGCAACTCCAGCCGGGATAGGTGGGGGGGGGGGATGAAGGGAACGTACTCGAGTTACGTTTATTCAACGTACGTTATTGACGTTGATTGGACGTTGAATCGACGTTTATCCGGGGACAACGCTGCCTCAGTCATTTAGTACATAGACGACGCAGGAGGCTGCCAGCTGGTGAACCTTAACTGCCCAATCGGTTCAGGCCAGAGTATAAGGTCGTTTGCCGCCCCAAACGAAAGGACTCACTTTGCGCATCACGAAATATACATTAGTTGAAATAATAAATAATATTCATTTTACCTACGTTATAAAGTTGGTATATAACCAGGATTTATGTAAATACAGCTGTAGTTAGGTCTGGTTTTGGGGGCCTGACGCTGATGGACATCGCTCGGGATTCGTAGTCCTGAGGTTCCGGGTTCGATCCTCGGTGGAGGAGGAAACAAATGGGCATAGTTTCTTTCAACCTGATGCACCTGTTCACCTTGACAGTAAATAGGTACCTGAGAGTTGGACAGCTGCTTCCTGGGGGATGTGTGACAAAAAGGAGGCCTGGTCAAGGACCGGGCCGCGGGGACGCTAAGGCCGAAATCATCTCAAGATAACCTCAAGAGGTTACTAAGTTAGGTTGGTTGAAATAGGGGAATATTAATAATTTTAAATATATCAACACAAAAAGATATATATAGGCGGATAAGTTTAGATTTAGTGAAGACCTGGGTAAATACTGGTTTGGAAATAGCGTGGTTGATTTATGAACAAATTACCGGGTAATGCAGTAGACGTGTGATCGCTGGCTTGTTTCAAGCGTAGGTTAGGAATATTGAATGGGGTCTAGGTGGGGTATCAATAGGGGCTGGCTCGTATGGGCCAAGAGCTTGGGCCATCTGCCAGCCCATCCTCCTAAGGTTTCCCAACGTCAAGAAACTGTCGTACTAAAGTGCCCCTTATCCTAACCTACCAGAGGACCCAAAACAGAAAATGGGACAGTACATCAATTTCGCGAGCGCTACCATTTTCTAGTACGTCAATTTTTGGCCTTAGGGTAGAGTATACGTCAAAATGCAACGCCCTATTAGGAGGACGGATTTGAAATTGAAATAAGTTTATGAGGTAAAATACACACAAAGGGATGAGGTAGCTCAAGCTATTCTCGCCCCGATCAGTACAACGTGTTCATACATATATAAACACACATCACAAACAATAAACATATTGCCGACATTCCGAGAGATAAACATATACAATTCCTAAAGAGAACGGGTTGGTTCTACAGGCCCACGCCCCAACGTTCTTACGGTAAACTATAGCAAATATAGAGACATATTTGCTATAGTCTACCGTTTATATTATATTTCTATATAGTTTATATAGAAACTATATTATTTTATTTTATTAAAAAATTTTATTATTTATATTTATATATTAATATTATAAAAATTATAATTATTTTATAATTATATTTTATTTTAAAATTAGAAAATTAATTATTTTATATTCTATATATTTCTATATAGTTTATATTTGCTATGAAGGAGACTCTTTCGACTACTACCCATTTTTCACTTCAATCTTCCAGTTTTAATTTCTGAATTTCCGAAAGAACAATTTTAGGATTTTTTTGTTTTTGCCTGTCCTATTTGCTTTTGGCTTTATCGCGCCCAACTACTTGGCCTGGACGGTAGAGCGACGGTCTCGCTTCCTGCAAGTCGGCGTTCAATCCCCGTCCGTCCAAGAGATTGGGCACACAATTGGGCACCATTCCTTCCCTCCGTCCCATCCCAAATCCTTATCGTGACCCCTTCCAAATGCTATATGTCGTAATGACTTGGCGCTTTCTCCTGATAATTCCCTCCCCCTTCCCTATCCCATTCTGGCTCTGCTTTGAGAGGGAGCTAAGATAAGCAAACTCACCAGTTTAATACAAATAAACAGGCTGTAAACCCAGAATACACGGGTTTACAACAGGATGATTCTGACTTTCGAAAGCACTAAATCGCTACGACAAAATCATAGAGGCATTAGCTGAAAATTTTGCGAAAAAATGTGAAGGAGGTGGTGGTGGGGGGGGGGGGGAGGGGGGCAGGGGGTGCCAGGTACACTAGTTGCTGACCTTAATAGACAGGTGGCAGTAACTCAAGCATAACCCTAGCCAGCATTTTTGGGCAAATGACGTCTATTCTACGTTGTTGTGTTGTTGTTGTTGTGTGTGGTGTGTGTGGTGTGTGTGTGTGTGTTGTGTGTGTGTGGTGTGTGTGTGTGTGTGTGTGCTGTGTGTGTGTGTGTGTGTGTGTTTGTGTGTGTGGTGTGTGTGTGTGGTGTGCTGTGTGTGTGTGTGCTCTCTCACGAGGACAAAACATGTTCGAACAACATGTAAACAACATTGGACGAACGTCATGTGTCCGGGAGACATTCGATCGCTGGTTTGTAGTGACTGTCAACTACGATAATTGTTGCGTCTCTCTGGGTTACACAAATAACACAAGTTCAAAGTCTTTTTTGTTTTTCTCTTAACTGTAAAACTTGTCAAGGGTCAAAAGGGGCTCAACGGTCAAAACTACACCCTAGGCGTTGCCAATACTGGACAAAATGAGTTAATGGACGTATTTTAGCCAGGTGGGGAGACGGCAGAGGTGAGAGGTGCCAACCACAACATTTTCCAGACAAAAAAATCCGGGTTTATAAACTCGCTTAGGGGAAGACAAAATATAAGTATATAGATATATATATATATAATATATATAATATATATATAGTATATATATATAATATATATATATGTTGCGTATATCACGAAATTAAACACGTGATTTTAAAAGTATTTATAGGTAATTCCTGTTTCATTTTTTACCTCCGTGG
>WNGS01000411.1:12602255-12629319 GCA_020271785.1 Procambarus virginalis
TATGATCAACATATTTCATACAGATTGCTATTTTAACAAAAATTAACTTTTTAAAATGTGACATAGCTGGAGTAAACAAATGCTTTCCCATATACTGTACTGATATAAACACAGTGACAATGATTTGATAGATCCCAGGACATTCTTGGTCCAGGTGGGATCTAAACACTGTCCCTCCTTCCTTTCTAGTGTGCGCATTTCATATGCACATATCTTTCCCTCATTTTCTAGCAAACTTTATACTTCGTAGGACAACATTAAATGTTTTTCATTTCTAATTATACTTCTCGACAAAACTGGTTTCATTACAATCGAGAATTTTAAGTTTAAATGCAGTTTAAATTTAACAACTGACTTGCCAGATACTATTCACTACTGCAAAGCATTTATTTGTTAAAAGTATATAATCTAGAAATGTCGTTAAAAACACAACACAAATTGTAAAAGTCACCACTCCCAAGCAAGATAAAGCAAGACGGGAATTTTGGCTACTTCCTGCCTGCATCTCATGTCAGAAAGGTACTTTGTGTAAAGTAAATACAGTACTATATATACAGTACTGTATTACAGGTAGTACATTATTTAAGCAAGATTTTCAGATCCAACAACAACTTCCAAGTCATTTTGTTAGTGTGTACTCTAAGCAACTATTAAATTGCACTATATATATATTCAATAACACACACAACTCAAATTGCACTTTATATTTTCATAAACACACACAATTCATCAATTTTTACATCTGCCGTTATCACACAAAAGTTAGATAAACATTGAAACGATACTGGGAACTTGATTACCAATAAATTGATTTTAACAAAAAAAAAAAGCCAAAACACTTGTACTGTATTGTTTTTTCCTAACATGTACCATCATGTATAACTTGGCTTCTTGTCCTCCAACACAATGAAATTATTATTATTAATTTTGATATTATTATTATAAAATAAAAATATTTGTTTCAATGCTGTTAAACATTCACTTAATTGATGAAATTTAGAAGCGATCACATGCCAGATTATGTGATTATGTACTGAAAAAATTGCTGAAAATCCTGGCAGCTAATGGTCTCAACCACTGAACTGTCAGTATCTGAACATATTTTCATGAAAACAAGCCCCAAAAAATTGACAAACAAATTGTTACTTGAGCCCTCACAGGCTTTTGGCAGTCATAAATTCCTCTTACACAATCGTAAGACAATACTATACCTTATTTATATTAATATACTTTATAGAATACTGAGGCACAACTGGTAGACAAATGGAGGATTATACAACACCCTTGAATAATAAATGCAAGATTTATTACTGTTCCTATGACAAAATTCTAACCATCTTCCATATCATTACTGGCATCAAAGAAGCTCAGCCCAGTGACTTTCTGCATCTCAGTTGCCTCTTTCACCTCGGGATCACTGAAGAGATCATCATGTCCTTCGGGCTGGTACTCAAGATAGGCATCCACGTGATGCTTTAAAACCACATACAAAACTGGGTATTCCATGACCATCTTATTGGCCAAGTTGAGACGAATACTCTTGGACACAAACAGCTCTTGGAAAGTTGTCCCAGATCCAGGAACATCAGTCTTCATCAAGACAGCAACTTTACCATATGATGCTGACTGATAATAAGCAAGCTTCTCATTATCTTCCTGACTCAAGTCATTGTTGGGTTCTAAGTATTTGGTAAGTAGTTTGATTATAGGTGTATTTTCATCAACACTAGTGTCTGTAAATGTGACGTCTGCTTGGTGAAATATCCATTTTATATGCCACCTGCAGAGAGATTACAAATATTATACACACAGTACTCTTCTATAACAAAATTCTGATTTTTTTTACAGTTAATTATTTAATAATAATAATGGAAAAATAACACCAAATTCAGCAATATCTTCTCCACTAAAAATATTAAAAGTCACTTGTCCATAATCTAAACAGATGAAACCAAGTAATTTCCAGATAAGTGATTATTACCCCTGTTCTTTTATATACCAATAAATCCACTCAATCTGTAACTCTCATTATTGTAAATGCATTTTTGATATTTCAAATGAATAAAGGGAAAATACAAAGTTTATGAAAAACAAAACCATCATTGAAGGTAATGAAATTGCTCTTTCTAGTGGGTCCTTGGCGGCACCTTGATGCACCTGGCGGCACCTGGGTGCTTACGCCAAATTCAATCCACACCAGGCCCTTGTGAGTTGTATATAGAAACCTACTGGGGACCAAATTGCAGGGGATCATGAATCTCACAAACCAAGAGAAGGGTACATGAAAGGGGTAAAAGTCAAAGGAGACTACAGCAAGGTAAATAAGCAATAGAAAATGGGGCAGTAAAGCCACGAAATTCATGGCCCACTCGGTGGTGAATCAATTCTCACTAGTTACACCTGCATGCCACCAGAGGGCTGCAAACCTTTTTTTTTCTTGAGCCACCAACGTTGAACCCCCAGTCATATTGCCTGATGTGCTCATTAAACATGTTTGCTATTATGCTCCTCTTCTTTCCCTACTGTCCATCAGATCTTGGTTTTCAGGTAAGTGCTAGCCATCCTGGACTGCATTTTTGTCCTGCTAGGGTCATTTGCTTATGTATTTTATATTTAATATTTGCTTCATGCTGCATGAATATACACCTGACTTTAGTGGAGGGCCACTAACACTCTAGTGGCCTCAACGAGGACAGGAAGCTGGCGCTTGTCAAAGGTTTCCCCCTTTGTCCTGATTTTTTCAAGCTGGATTGTAAAATTGAGCAGTGTTTTGACATTTGCGGCTTCAGTGAGTAGGCAGTTCCATGGGTAACTTGTTGAGCTTGAAACCATTGCTCCTTGTTTGTGTTACATCTGACCTTTTGAAAAAGTTGTCTTAATCCATATCCTTCAAATTGTTCAATATTTTAAAAGTATCAATGAGATCTGCCCTATTATGTCTGGTTTGCAGTGTTGTTAGCCCTGAGGCTCTCAACTATTCATTCCTGGTACGAGTCAACTTGGTTCTGGTATGATTTTTGTTGTCTGGTGTAGAACTTTCTCCAAAGCAGCTACACATCTCTTTCTTCAGATGAGGTCTCCATGCTGGATAAAGCAATCCAGGTAGGGGCACACCAGAATTTATAACTTCCTTATTTTCCTTAATGTCATAAATTAGTTTGATTATTCCTAGGGTTGGTAAGAGTTTCTTACTGAGGCTCCCACTTGTTGTGAAACTTCCACTGAATGATGGATTCTGACTCTGAGGTCCTTTCTTCGTCAATGCTGCCAGGTAACATTGTTAATTGGGAATTGTGACATGGATTGTTATGCACCACATAAAGGTCTTGCATTTTTCTATATTAAAAGTTTCTGCCAGTCTTCTGACTATTGTGGACTTCATGACTAGACTATCTCTCTGTAAGACCTCAACATTTTTTCACTTCTCACTTTACCATAAATCTTAGTGTCATCTGCAAATTTGATGATGTGGTTTGTAATATTTTATCTATGTCATTGATGCTATATATTTTTTTCCAGGTGTCAGTGACACAGGTCTATATTGAGGGGGGGTCTTCCTGCTGCCACTTTTGTAGATTGGAAACTATGTTACATTGTTTCCAACATCGGCTACAACTCCTGTACACAGGGATGCATGAAAAAAATCAATTGAAGTGGAATGCTGAGCTCAGGTGCACATTTTCTCAGAACCCACGGTGAAACTCCATCTGGACCAACTGCTTTGTTTTTACTTATATTTCCGTGAGCATTTTTTTCCACTTCGTCTCTAGACAACTCTATGTGCTCAATGTTGTTCTCTGGAATTCTTATGTGTCTGGTTCCCTGAAGATTTCATTTTTACAAACAGACTTGGAACTTTTTTTTATGTTTCACACTTTCCTTTATTTCCCATGAATTTTTCCCATTTTACCTCTGAATATAACCTTTACCGCAATTTGTTGTTTTATGAATTTATAGATAGTCCTGGTTGTTTTGTCTGCCATCCCTTTTCAAAATTTCTTTCTGCCTCTCTCTCACTGTCGTGTAGTTGTTTCTTGCATCTTTGTATCACTGGTATGTTTGGGGGTTTGTCCTCTTCTTATATTGATTCCATTTGTGTGTCTTTGGTCCTGGCCTCTCGCAATTTCTGTTGAACCAGGCCTGTTTCCTAGTTCTGCATCTCTGCTTGGGTACAAATTTTGTTGTGCCTTTATCATATATTTCACAAAACTTGACATACATCTCATTTGCTTCATGTCCTAACAGCAAGTCTTTCCAGTCAAATTCCTTAACCCTTAGACCATACCTGGTTGAACCTGGTTGATACCTGGTTCACTGGATAGAACCAGTGAAGAGCAAGGGTGCCATAGGCACAATCAGAGACACTGTAAACATCAGAGGTCCGCGGTTGTTCAACACACCCAGCAACATAAGAAATATTGCCGAAAACCATGGACATCTTCAAGGGAAACTAGATTTATTCCTCCAAGGAGTGCCGGACCAACCGGGCTGTGGTGGGTATGTGGTTGGGCTGCTTCAAGCAACAGCCTAATGGACCAAACTCTCACAAGACAAGCCATGGCTGTGTCAGATACTGAATTAGCTCATGCTGGAAATAACGAGAGAAAAGACCTTGTATGTGGTTGGGTCACCCCAGCCCGAAGATAAAGCTTAGTGGACAGAACATTGTCCAAATGACTGTCAGCATGACAATGGGCCATTTCGGAAAGCATGTTAGACATTTACTAACGGCAAACAGTTTGTTCATAGTCATAAGAAATTAAGATTGGGCCCTTGTAGCCCCAGCACTGGGCCTACAAAGCCTTAAGAAATCGCACCAGGCCACTGAGACCGATTCAAGACTACCCGAGCTCAGAACAGAACTTGGATCTCCCCATGAGGCGAGATAAAAACATCACCCACAACAGAAAAAACACAATCAAAACAAGCAATTGCTTGAAAGAATACAACCCCAAAGAAAAGAAGACAAATAATTATTGTCACAGGTAAATACCCTAGGCATGTTGTTCACAGCTACCACTAGAGGGCAGGCAGCCCAGGTCAACCAAGGTCTTATAGCTACTGAACACCTCATTCACTTGCCTGGGGGCTACCTGGATTGCACACTATGCTGAGCCCTTATTCAGTTTCTGTTCTTCGATAATGGTCCTGGCCATCCTTGGAATCTTTCTTTCCTTTGGAGCCATAGCTTTTTTTGTTCCATTTCAGGTTTCACGTTTGTGTTTTTTGGTACCTGTCATGCATGTACCCCTGTATTTACATTTTCCTCTGGCTGTTTTAACCCCTGCACTGTGCACCTGTTTTTGGCAAAACTTCATATAGACATTTTTGTTGTTTTTACAAATGGTTAGGTAAATACCTCTGTATTTACTTTTTCCTCTGCTGTTTTAAAGGTTATCTGTTCTAGTATCTGACATGTCTCCCTGCTGAGTTAGGGCCTCACCCCCACTAAGGATTAACTCTCATGCAATTTTGCTTCTGTAATATGTGATTTGCTCTATAAAGCAGCCCATTATGGGGAGTGATATCACTCGACCTATGTTGGTTGTGTTTTCATGCCAAGCTCTGCTCATTTGCAGCCGAGCCCTGCATGCTAGCCATAGGCAGGGGTAAAGTTGCAGGTCTCTAGATACTTGAAAAATTTATTGATGTTCATGGACTGAAAAACGGTTTGTTTGGGTTTATTGCAAATATTATAGTATAAATTGAAAAAACAACTACTGGAGTGAACGATATAGAAGAAGAGTAGAGTCGGAGAAGAGGTGCCATAGGCACAATCAAGAACACTGAATTGGTCTCATGTTACTCTTAGAGACAAAAAAGAATCCATCACAGGGTTCTGTGAGGTCTAAGGTTGCAATCCTGATGTGTAATGCAGGATACAATGGGCTGCAATGGATGTTGCGTCTTGTTCACTCCTCCTAGCATGACATATGAGAGCATGTCTCAACAGTTGTACGTAAAGGGTAGTTGTCAAGTTAGATGACAGATACAATCTGTCATCGTGTCTTTAACCTCAATGCATGACATCATCATATCATGGCTACATATGAACACTGATAAGGTTCTGAACACATGAATAACTGTTCATGTTAGAGTAGGAAATCTAATACACTAATAACAGGATGTAGAATATTCGAATGACTTTACACGACACTAGGTTGCCAGATGGCCCTCATACAAGGGTGCTGAGCTGCTCTCATACCAGCTGTTGCATCTATAAGGCTCGATCAACCAGCAGACATGGACATGCTCGAACTATTATATTCTTACAAATGGGCGTATGGTTTACAATGGTAGGTGTTGAGGCAACACGAATGAAGCCCTGTGTAAAAGTGGGAGTTGTGAAGTCGCTCTGTATTAATAAAAGCACCATATAGGCGCTCTGCAACACCCCCGATCGGGGCCTTGAATAGTGCACTGGCACAGTTGCAGTGGTAATGTAGTGTTCTAAATTGGTTGGTTCGAAAAATTAAAACGTGTATTTTCCCCGGTTGCATCTCTTACATCTCAGGTGACTCATCTATCTCAAAAACCACTGACTGTTAAGGTCTGTAATATTAATATGCAAAGTAGGGTTTGAGTGTTTGGCAGGTGGTAGTGGCATTATTGATTGATCTAGAACAACTTGTCGCTTTTAGTGTCCTAAAGACTGGAAGCAAAGGTTGTACTTTCCAAGTCCCACTCGTGCCATTACGAGACCTTTTATACCCTAAGTTACCCTATTCGCAAGATGTCTATACCGAGTAGTTTATTATGGCATTTTAAAAGGCCCAAATACAAAAAGAACAAATTAAATCAAATAGGTACAACCACCTTAAATTTAACGATCTTAAGAACCATGTACTGAATCATGGAAACTTTAATGATATAATATGTATACACTCTTAACAAATTTTTACACGATTCATTTCATGTTACAGTATGTTTGTGGGTTATATTTGATGAATAAATTCTAGGCATTTTTGTAGTTACAATCTAAGTATTGTAAGTATGTGTGTATTACATGTGAGTTTAGACACCGATATCCAGACACCAGTGACTTTATCCTGTGTATAAGAAACATTTGATTAAAGATATACAAAAATACATTTTTGCATTGCTAACCTTATAATTCCTTCTTTAAAGTTGAATCTAGAAGTATTTTCCCGACGACTTGCAAAGTGACTGGGCATAAATTTTAATGTTGTACCTCGGTTCCAAGCTTCATTCCTCAAGCGATGGAGGAAATGTGGTAGAGAAGGTTTATCCTTCAAACTTCTCATTACATGGCGCCTTAATGGATGTCTTAAATTATCCTCAAGCTTGTGGTCAATCTCTTCAAGAAGTCTGAAACAATTAAAAAAAAATATTGAAGTTAAAAGAATATCCAAAATAAATCTCAATCCATTACTTCATATGCATAGTTATACTGCATAAAATTACTTTATGAATACCGGTAGACATTTTCTATTGAATACCTGACACCTGAAAATAATATTTCATATACTTGCAATTAATGGTTGAAAAATGTGAAGCCTCAGGTTAATATTATATATAACCTATAATATTATATATAACCTATAATATTATATATAGCCTATAACATTAACCCAAGGCCTAAAGGGTGATCTTATCAGAAATCTGCAAAATTGGGAAATGAGATCATTAATGCCCATACTCATAAAACAAATGCAAAGAAGTAACAGAACAGTTCATACCCCTCAGGAGGAGAGTGGGTGAAAAGAGAACGGCTACACAAGGACTACAGAGCTGCAGTTTGAGAATGACACTGTGGCAAAAGCAAAGAGTTAACCTAAGCTGTTGGACAGCAATGTACAGAGGAAAACAATGGTACGAAACCATGTCCAGTAATTAGACTGCAGAGACGTGCCACCAGGCCATTTGCCCCTGGACAAAATACAATACAAGAATGAAGGATGGTGCTTAGGGAATAGTGCTATGCAATCACTAACCTAATTCTGCCTGCTTGTCAAAGATCAATCATTGAATGTAATGAAACAGCATTTTATGGAAAGTCAGGGGCCATCTGTAATTCCACTCATTTATGCTAGGATTGATTACAGCAAAAGGTAGATTTAAATATATGCTGGCAAATCACCTTATGCACAGGTCCCTTACGCACTTTTGTCCCACCGAGGCGGGACCAAAGAGCCAAAGCTCAAGCCCCGCAAGCACAATTAGGTGAGTAGGCGAGTACAAAGTGACCTGAAACCAGCATGATCTGTGCAAGGTAAGTTGTTTAACCACTTCAATTGCTACAGCAGGATACTCTTTATACTACTGGTTTGTACCTGTTGGAGGACAGGAAGCCCACTAGGGTTACAGAGGTCACCCTAGGGAACAGATTGACTTTTCCTAGGATGCAACCCACACCAATTGTCTAACTCCCAGGTATCTATTTAATGTTAAGTGAACTGAGGAATCACTTGCATTTTATATATTTATATAAATGAGAAAGTGCAATGAGTAGCATCAGTATAGATTTAAGAAATTAAATGGAACAGTTTCCCCATAGTCTTTTGGGCAAGAAAACTTGGTAAAATGACTCATCCCCTACCTGGGAATTGAACTTGGGTCCAATAACATTTTAACAATACTGTACCCACCTATAGTCACTCAAAAGTGTGAGATTATCCATATCATCTTTGAGGACAAGAGCAGCCCTGTTGCGGACCCCACTACATCCCTCACACTGCTTGTGGGCCTTGACGCACGAGAGGGAGCACGACTTTATGCTACATGCTGGACAGGTGTACTTGGCCTTGTTCACACGGCACACACTGCACATACCAAGCCTAGATCTTGTCTCGTCTTCTCTTCTTTTGATCACCTCCATCTTCCCAGTAGTAGCTATTAAATTAAAGCCTGAAAAAATCAACATTCCTTATAATATGTGCAGTTTGAATAAAAGTGGCATTGTACATAAGGTTTGCCAATGGCATTTAAAACCTACTTAACCTTATCCAACTAATCCTAACTTAAGCTAATACATCCTAAACTAATAATATACAGTATATGGTTTGACAATCAGAAAACGAGCATTGTCGAAGCCTCTGTATACAATTTAGATATAAGTTACATCGTACACAAGATGGTTCACTCAAGAATTTTGAAACTTACCTAACCTAAACAAACCCAAACCAACTTTGGTGGACTCCTAGTGTACTCTTGGGGTGTGGTGGACATCTGATGCCTACTCTGCTGGAGATCACTGAAAGATGTTGCTGATGTTTGCCTGATTGGGTTTACAGTATTAGACGGGCTTCATGATTTTGCCACTTTGCTTTGACTTTCTCTGGCTACCCAGAGTTCTCAAGATGCCTAATGCATTATCATTTAGGGTCACAGGATGTTGATAGTCTTCCAGTGGGTTCTGTGCAGGGCATGGATCTAGCACACCCATTCCCCGTAAACACCAGGATGTGACCAAAAATCTGCCTTACAGTGCATTTATCCGCCTTAAGGCGCAAAAAATTTCCACCAATCGAGAATTTTAAAATGATGATAATTCACTGTGTCGAGGGACAGGCAGCCGAGCATGTTCATACACGTTAGGCTCATATCATAGTTCCCCTCAAGGTAAAATTACCGACCCCACCTAGGATGCAACCCCACAACAAGCTGACTAACTCCTGAATAACTACTTTCTGCTAGATGAACAGGCCCATTAGGTGATAGGAAATACGTCCAGCTATTTCTGTCCCGCATGGGATTCGAACCCAGAATTCTTGATTGTCGATCGAGAGCGAACACGACTGTACTACCAGGACCCCTCTAATTTTATCCTCTAAGATGACTTACCTCTAAGCAATACATAGCCTTTGGCCTTTAGAGCTTTTCTCCGCCATACGGAAATGCGAGTCTAACACCATCCCAGCCTAAGGTAATCCATCCTAACAACACGACACCAACAAATGAGCTCCGTCGACTCCTGCGTTAAACTCAACCATACCTGTGAAGTTTACTCGAGGGTTACTCCCTGCCGGCACCTGTAGGGAGTTACCGTGCGTGGCGCCACTCCCGCCGGGTTGGTTAGACTCGAGTGTCACTTCTCACGCCTCCTCTGGCCACTCCTTGCAACCTCCTGAGCCTTACTGAGCACGAGTGTTGTTGTTATGGCTGGCGCTCGCTTCTCGTCCGGTCACCACTTTCATTTTCTTTGGTGTTCGCTGTTTGGGTAACTAAAGTATAATTTAATTTTGATTAAAATCAAATTTAAATTAATTTTTTTTTATTCAGGAAAAGTACATACATAGTTGATTTACAAACAAAATGTTGGATTTATAGATAGAGCTAGTACATACAATACCTAAAGCCACTANTCTCTCTCTCTCTGTCTCTGTCTCTGTCTCTGTCTCTGTCTCTCTCTCTCTCTCTCTCTCTCCTCTCTCTCTATCTCTCTCTCTCTCTCTCTCTCTCTCTCTCTCTCTCTCTCTCTCTCTCTCTTCATGCAATTAATGGCGAGAGAGAGGGCGCTGGGTGACTGTGGTGGCTGGTATCTGTGCGGGTATGAGGTACAGATGTTACGCTCACTGTATATGCCGCCCCCTCCAGCAGAGGCCCTCCACCAGGGCCTAAGAACTGAGGAGACTCCTCCAGATCTATTGACTCAAGCCAGACTGCAGATCTTACTTATATCCAACCACACCCACCCACGACGGTGTCAGAAAGATCATACGAGGAGGTCAGCGAGACCACGAAGAGGTCAGCAAGGTCACGAAGAGGTCAGCGAGACCACGAAGAGGTCAGCGAGACCACGAAGGGGTCAGCGAGACCATGAAGGGGTCAGCGAGACCACGAAAGGAGGACAACAACATACACTGTGAACATTTTATATTCTATAAATATAGACAAGCTTCCCCCTTCACCTGGAACTCTCCAGCTCTCCTGAATCCTCATTATTAAAACAAAAAATCCCGTCGCGTGATTTGCGACTTTTTTTTTGGGGGGGGGGTTGCAAAGCCTTGGGATAAAAGTGACTTGTTTGTGAACTTTACAGACTGGTCACTTGTTTGTAAAGTCACTTGTTCTCGACCACAAAAGTTCAAACCAAATAGTTTTGGTGAAGTCTGCTGTCACTGTTAATATGATTTTAGAAGTTTCTAATATGATTTGTGCACGCTGGTGGGAACATCTCGCCTTTGTTAATGGCTGACAACCGCAATATTGTGAGGATTTCGGCGATGATGCCTTGAGTGCAGGGTGCGGCTGCCTTGAGTGCAGGGTGCGGCTGCCTTGAGTGCAGGGTGCGGCTGCCTTGAGTGCAGGGTGCCTCTGCCTTGAGTGCAGGGTGCGGCTGCCTTGAGTGCAGGGTGCGGCTGCCTTGAGTGCAGGGTGCGGCTGCCTTGAGTGCAGGGTGCCTCTGCCTTGAGTGCAGGGTGCGGCTGCCTTGAGTGCAGGGTGCGGCTGCCTTGAGTGCAGGGTGCGGCTGCCTTGAGTGCAGGGTGCGGCTGCCTTGAGTGCAGGGTGCGGCTGCCTTGAGTGCAGGGTGCCTCTGCCTTGAGTGCAGGGTGCGGCTGCCTTGAGTGCAGGGTGCGGCTGCCTTGAGTGCAGGGTGCGGCTGCCTTGAGTGCAGGGTGCGGCTGCCTTGAGTGCAGGGTGCGGCTGCCTTGAGTGCAGGGTGCGGCTGCCTTGAGTGCAGGGTGTGGAGCCCCTGGCGTGACGACCACCTACTGGCTACTAGTCCCCCCGCCCACCCTGGGAACGGACGCCCGTCCCTCCCTACCCTCGGGGACAGACACAACACTGCTCCCACGCCAGATGAACCATAACATGAAGTCTTGAAGTCATTAAGAGGACTCGAACCCGCACACTTACTACTCCCAACCACACGACCCACACAGACATGGTAAAAAGCAATGCAACCTGCGATTTACCTGAATCCTCTAGGAGTCCTCGGGCTTCATTGAAGCCAGAGTGCATGGGGGGGGGCCCCCTTTGCTTTTACCATGTCGTGGAGTAGTGGTCTAGGGCGTGGGTTTGGAACTACCTACAGCAGAGGTTCGAATCTCCCTCACGGCTCCTACTGATTTTATCATTGATGCATCAAGTTAATGTAATTTCTTTGTGTAATAATTTATATAGAAAAGACTAGTTATAATTCATTGTTTTGATATATATTAGAGGAGGGTTGTGGTATTAATTCTGTCCATAATCCTGCAGTCATCCAGCAGTGTTAATAGCAGTCATCCAGCAGTGTAATAGCAGTCATCCAGCAGTGTTAATAGCAGTCATCCAGCAGTGTTAATAGCAGTCATCCAGCAGTGTTAATAGCAGTCATCCAGCAGTGTTAATAGCAGTCATCCAGCAGTGTTAATAGCAGTCATCCAGCAGTGTTAATATCAATCATCCAGCAGTGTTAATAGCAGTCATCCAGCAGTGATAATAGCAGTCATCCAGCAGTATAATAGCAGTCATCCAGCAGTGTTAATAGCAGTCATCCAGCAGTGATAATAGCAGTCATCCAGCAGTGATAATAGCAGTCATCCAGCAGTGTTAATAGCAGTCATCCAGCAGTGTTAATAGCAGTCATCCAGCAGTGATAATAGCAGTCATCCAGCAGTGATAATAGCAGTAATAGTACAGTCATCCAGCAGTGATAATAGCAGTGATAGTAACAGTCATCCAGCAGTGATAATAGCAGTGATAGTAACAGTCATCCAGCAGTGATAGTACAGTCATCCAGCAGTGATAGTAACAGTCATCCAGCAGTGTTAATAGTCATCCAGCAGTGATTATAGCAGTGTTAATAGCAGTCATCCAGCAGTGATAACAGAAGTCATCCAGCAGTGATAACAGCAGTCATCCAGCAGTGTTAATAGCAGTCATCCAGCAGTGATAACAGCAGTCATCCAGCAGTCATCCAGCAGTGATAATAGCAGTCATCCAGCAGTCATCCACACCAGCACTCAACCGCTTCACAAGACCAGTTGGGCAGTTTTTTGTTTTTCGTTATCTTTCTCAGTCATAATTATTTGTTATTATTATTTTCTACCACAGGCTTGGCCATACATTTACATTGCTAACCAGCATATAAAAAATTCTGTCCTCCATGGACAGGGTTAGAGATCAGTTAAATATATATAGTTCAGTGATTTATTGACCAATCAACCACAGAAGGTGATTATTTTGCTTTTAAAATGCTAATCTAGCCTACATACAGAAATATGTAGGGCAGAGTTACGTCTGGCCTACATAAACAGTGTTGATACCTGGTTGATGGGGTTCTGGGAGTTCTTCTACTCCCCAAGCCCGGCCCGAGGCCAGGCTCGACTTGTGAGAGTTTGGTCCACCAGGCTGTTGCTTGGAGCGGCCCGCAGACCCACCACAGCCCGGCGGAGGTATGTTTTTGTAAACATTCTGTAATTAGTATGCATTTACAAAGGGGAAATGCAATTCTGACCAGCTTACATGTAACCTGTATACATATACAAACATACATACATACATATTCATGTATGTGTAGCTTGTTTCTTCCCGACAGTCTTCCTCAGTCGCCACATCTTAGAGAATGTCTGTCCCTCTCTGTCTGTTGGAATTTGGGGACCAGACGCCTCACCAAACTTTCCGTAGACGGGTCGAGGGTCGAGCCCCATTTGCCGCCTCCGGTGCATGGAATGGCAAATGACATTGACATCCAACTACTCGGGGTGAGTGGTCTGGGGTGCGGGACGGACATAGGCTGGCCGGAGTCAGTAATATTGGTCCAATAAAGAGACCTATTGTCTTGTGTATGACCCTCTGTCCTGCGTGACAGTGAATACCAGCATTATCCTCACTTTAATAGGACTTAATTGAAATTCTCAGATTAGGCAAAATTGTAATTAATTTTGTCAATAAAGATGTTAATAATAAAGAGTGTTGGTGTTAATAATGTTCCCCCCACCCACAGAATTGGTTCAAATTTCAAGCCTACTATTTTAGGCTTGAGACAGAGAGATAGAGACACAGACAGAGACACAGAGACTAACAGACATACAGTGGATTGATGAATGGACAAATGGATAGATGTAGATAGACTGATGGACAAATGGATGGGCATATTGACTGGTAGATATCTACTGATTGGTAGAGGTTTATATTGGAAGATAAGTAGATGGATAGATAGATAGATGGATAGTTGGATGGACAGATAGCTGGTCAGATGGATTGATAGATGGCTGGATAGATGGATAGTTGGACAGATGGATAGATGGATGGATGTACAGATGGATTGATAAATGGATAGATAGGTGGATAGGAAGATGGATAGATTGATGGACAGATTAATAGATGGATGGATAGCCAGATAGATATAGATGGGATAGCTGGATATATTGATGGATAGATGGTACATTGATGGGTAGTTGAGTAGATGGATAAAGAGCTATATAGAAGGACAGGTAGATGGACATATGAGCAGAAAGATAGATAAATGGATAGATAAATGAATGGATAGATAAATGAATGGATAGATAGATAAACAGATGGATGGATGTATGGATAGATGGAGAAATAGATGGATGGATGGATAAACAAACATATGGGAGACAGATGATGTCTCTCTAGTCTGTCTATTTATATTATAAAATATATACTTTATAATGTCTTTAACTGAATAGTACATATAAGTTTTAACTATATTATAAGTTTATTTCCTCATTTGGTTCATTAAACTCTTGACAAATCCTAATTATTTTCTTCACTTTAATATGGCTGTATCTCAGTAAATATAGCTCCTAGAGCATTCATATTAAAAATTAGCAAAGAAAGACTTAATAGAAAGAAATATAAATTTGTGCGGTAAATCCAATGGTCATATTTTCAAAACGATTCTATGGCTGGTTTTGATTTTGAGTTTTGAGTAAAATGACGATTTCGCGGACTGACCGACTGGCGAGCGGCTGACTCTGAAATCCACGTTTTCTACGTGCATCGGTTAGGCTTTGGAGCGTGCGTTCCTGGTTAGGTTAGGACGCTGGTTTTTGTACGTTGTGGCAAACAGAGAGAACGGGCTGGGTTGTGAGGCCTTGTTTACTAAATGATTCATTAGTTTATTTACTGGTTTTATAGCTTGTTAATTAAAAAAAAGTGCAGGGATGTGAATAATAAAAATCTCTACGTAAATGAGGAATAAAGAAATACTTATATATTTATTATTCATTTATTAAGCTCATTTTTTATTATTACATGCTCAACTCATCTTAATATCTTGATAAAATATCATAATTTTTTTTTCATATTCGAGTTGGCTGTACCTTGATAAATAAGTTCATATAACAGGTAGAAAAAGAAGTCACGCAGCAAACTTTAATTCAGGAAAGTGAGACCAGAGCTTCCTGCTCGCCTATAACGGAACCCACGAAGATGAAGATGTTGTAGGATGGATATAGAGTCCACAACAGGTCACACGATGTTTATGTGGTCCACTACCACCCAAAAAGATAGGTCCTCTTCCACCCACAGGATGGGTATGAGATCCACTACCGCCAAGAGGATGTGTATATTATGGTTCATTACCGCCCACAGGATAGGTATGGGGGGTCCACCACCGCCCACAGAGTGGGTATGGTGTCCACTACCATCCACAGGATGGGTAAGGGGTCCACAATACCACCTGTAGGATGGTATGGGGCCTACAACTGCCCATGAGATGAGTATGGGGTCTACTACCGCACAGATGTGGCCGGTAATGCACCCCATACCCATCCTGTGGGCGGTAATGCACCCCAAACCCATCCTGTGAGCGGTAATGCACCCCAAACCCATCCTGTGGACGGTAGTGGACTCCTTAATCATCCTGTTCATTGTGGACCTCATACTCATCCAGTAGTTGGTAGTGGACCCCATTAACATCCTACAGGTGGTAGTGGACCCCATACTTATCCTACGGGTAGTAGTGTACCCCATACACATCGAGTGACTAGTTGTGGATCCTATATCCATCGTGAGGATACAGTGGCAGAGTTGAAGGTAGCAATGTTCAGTGTACAGGTTCCCAAGTAGGAAGACTTGAGAGGCAAAATCGACGAGAGGCATCAACATCAGAGGTTGGTGTCACGGCGTGACACTTGACGAGGTGAGAGGCAATATCGTGTTATGTTATCCCGTCGTTGTAGATGTTCTTTAGTACCCCGAGACGGTCTGCGTTACCTTGCTTACTGTCTGGCTGTGGTCGTCTGAGGTGGAGGTTACGATAAGACAGTCATAAGCTTATCAGTCTCAAGGTAAACAGCTCTAACAGGCAGAACTGAAGAGGTTGGAGCTGTAGAGGGCGTGTAGGAAGGAGCTGGGAACCGCCTGACATCCTATAAGTCTCGTCTTGAGACTTATAGGATGTATAAGCGCCTGTATACTCCAGGCGCTCGAGGAGTACCTTGGGGGAGACCGAGACAGGAAGAGCGAGGAAGGTGATGGGAAGTATTGTTTTGAAGATGAGAGCAGCGATCTGGCGGCACGAGAGGAGGACTTACGCCACCTGTGCTGAAAAATATTCTAAACAATGGACGTTTACAGTTACTGTAAAGCATAAATGTTCACACTTCAATAAGTTAAAATCATTCAATTTGTCATTAACTTAAGTCAATTTAAAACAAATATTTATCATCCAGTTTTGTCAAAAACTTTGGGTTGTTGGGTTTCCTAAAAAGGGAGCCGGTCGGCCGAGCGGACAGCACGCTGGACTTGTGATCGTGTGCTCCCGGGTTCGATCCCGGGCGCCGGCGA
Source organism: Procambarus virginalis (assembly GCA_020271785.1). Classification (NCBI taxonomy): domain Eukaryota; kingdom Metazoa; phylum Arthropoda; class Malacostraca; order Decapoda; family Cambaridae; genus Procambarus; species Procambarus virginalis. The sequence continues at coordinate 12,618,963 of WNGS01000411.1, forward strand.
GAAACAATGGGCAGAGTTTCTTTCACCCTATGCCCCTGTTACCTAGCAGTAAAATAGGTACCTGGGTGTTAGTCAGCTGTCACGGGCTGCTTCCTGGGGGGTGGAGGCCTGGTCGAGGACCGGGCCGCGGGGACACTAAAGCCTCGAAATCATCTCAAGATAACCTCAAGAATCTGTTATTGTATATACTGAATATTGTAGTTGTCGAGCGGCCAGTAAGTTCTTGACTGACGGACGATTCTATTGCAAATGTTGCTCTGTTGTATCTGTTGCAACATTTACAAAAGAATGTTGTATTTGGTTTATGAATTAGATTTTGAAATAAACAACATCAAACATTCAAGCTGGGGTTCATTAGTGGTTCATTAAAGACTCGTTCGTATTTGAGGAAGTGAAGGAGTGGCTATTGGCCATTGATAATTAACACTCCAGATGCGCAAAATGTTAACCAATGGGGTGAGTTTTAGAGTGAATGTCAACCAATTAAAGGGGGGTTCAGTTGGCTGCTGGTTATAAAAGGGACGATGAGCCAAACAACACTTCTTACGGGCTATTCATGCCCGTGCCACCTCTTGGGTGGCTTAATCCTTATCAATCAAACAACACTTCAGTGTGTTTTACCTCAGTTTTAGTATCCAGTTCCAGGTTCGTCTCTTGAAGTATAGCTGTATGTGGAGGATCCTCTCCCTTTCCTCTTGTTGCGTCTCCCACCTCTTCCCCCTGGTTCCTCGTACTAGAACTAGTGAAGTGTATAGGGGGAAAATCCCATTATTTTCAGATTTGCCTTGACGAATCGAAGCTAAAGTGCGTGTGGCACTATAGCAGACCTACACTGGCCTGTGAGGCTCTTTTACCCTACTTGTATCATGCGAGAGACTAGCCCTTAACGTCTGGCTTAAACCTTAAAAAATCGGTTTAAATATATATTACTACTTTTTAAAAACTATATGTTATTGAAACTTTAGTTTTGAATGACAACTTGAGTTCAGTAGGCTAGATGTAATTCTAATAATGGGGTAACTAGGGAAATTTTCTATAAACCAAGATATGTTAAACTTTACGTCCATCCATTTTTTGTTTTAACCATCAACGCTAATAGCTTCCTGTCAAGATATAATATTAATAGTAAAATTGCCTTAGAGTAACATTTTGAATTTGTAAAGTTCTCTAACGGAACACTAACGGAGTTCTCTATTCCGTTAACGTAAAGTTAACGGAATAATTCCTGACCATCGCACCTGAACGGTAGTTATAACCACCGGTTCGGAGTGGGGGAGATTGTCAGCGCCCCCCCCCCCCCCCCACCCTTCCGGGTCTACACAAGGCAATTACAAGCTTGACAAACTCGCCTTAAGTAAAATTCGGATGCTAGTCTAAAAAACTTCCTCAGTGCATTACTCTAGCAGTTCAAAAAGTTGTAGTTGGCTTATGTACAGAATAACCATTCACGTTAACTGTGTTTTAGTTACTTAGGACTGTTAACACTTGGAATACCTGGTACAGTAACGTAGTAAAATGATTTTTACATTTTTAAAACAAATTTTATTTAGTTATTTATCCACGTGCCCCACACCGGGGAAGCATGGTACATCTAAACTCTACTGGTTTGATCTATGGGATTTAATGTGCTTGGAGTACCAAAGATGCAGGTTGGAAATATTAAATATAGCTCTTTTGTCCCTTTAGTAAATTTAGATGAATTTTTAATTTTTAACTGTTTCAGATACATGAAACTAGGGGCAGGTAAGAACTAAAATTCCTCATGGTGCGTGAATACCAATACCTACAGCTGGGATAAAGCAAACACTTACTGCTAGTCTTGGCAGAGGTTTCCAGCTAGTTAGTATCAGACAAAAATAAGAACTACTTCAGTTATCGCCGAAGTGAGTCTTATTAGTGTTTAACATGGTTATAAATTGACATACATGTATCCGTATGGCTTTTTACCTTGTCATAAAACTCCCATCACATCATACAGGATGTTTGGTAGATTTTTTTAAGTGCATGTTACTCGTAAGGACTTCAAAGGCTATGAAAAGGTCTGTAAAAGTTAAGATGAAACTTGTCAAAAGATTTCTTAATGTTATCATTTTAAGAATAAAAGTTCTGATGGACTTTCCCCTCCTATCCCCAGGCTTGGGCGACCATGGCCAGACAACAGGGAAGGCAACGAAGACTCTCGGGGTACTGAAAAACGGCTATAACGACAGCATAAAGTAGCAAGACATTGCCTGTCCTAAGTAAATTGTCTAATATGCGAGACCAGCCTTATGTATTTTTTCCTGAATGGTGAAGTTGTAAAATATTGAAATTTAAACTAGCCCATAATCTTGAGTACCTTAGCCAGGAGGTCCGGTAATTCTTCGTGTCTACAAAACTACCAAAAAGCAACTACAATGTGAAATGATCTTCACAATCACATCAAAGGCTGTACCCCTCAACCAGTTTGAGAAACAAAGTAACGACCTAATAAACTCAATGTAACCTACCTTACCCCCTAAATGTGTCGACCCATGTCTTGATATCTTCAAAGTGTTTGTTGACCCACTTGTATTACAGCTTATTAACAGCATGGTGGTTTTCCTTTTTCAACTAAATTTGATCTGCTTAGTATTTTTCCCCACACCTTGCCTGAAATGCTGTGCGTATTAGTTGCTTTGGACATTATACTATGTACTAGCTCTTTCTAGAAATCCAAAATTGTAACTTCTTAAATACGTATTTTTACCTGAATAAATATTTGGTTTAATTTGAAGTAGCTTTATTTTACACGTTTCTATTGTGTACTTGCTTTTTAATTTATATTTACAGCAGATTTAGTATTTTACTGTTTCTGTAATTGCTTACCTTATTGTATCAACACCACTGCATCTACATGCAAACTGATTGATCCAGAACTAAATCTGTCACAAATCTACAATAACCAGCATATTGATAATCACTACTGCAGATATTACACGGCAAACCTTGCAAAACACAAACTCCAAAATAACATTTATCAGTTTTCAACCAAAATGTCATAGCTTGGTAAACATTTTGATAGTGCCGAGTAGTGCATTTAAATACTAAACCATCATTCATTATTTTAATGAACATGGCTAAATTGAGACAATACCTAACTCAATGATCTGCCTAATGTCTAAAATTCTTAAAGCTATATTATTTGCTGATGATACTACCCTCATCTACTCAGATCTACCCTCATCTACCTACATCTACCCTCACACATTATTTAATGTTGTAAATAATGAATTAAAAACAAAAGTCCACTTAAGGATGCCAAATTCTTACTAAACATAGAAAGGACCTACTACATCTTATTTGGAAGCAAATTAACAAATGCAATTCAGCTCCAGATAAACAATGTTCCTTCGGCAATAAAATGATGGAAAGTTCCTTGGCCCATACTTAGACAAGAGAACTTCAGCACCCACATACAACACCCAAGAAAGTCTCAAATGGTTGTCTCATACTGCTGTCCTCTCTCCTCTCGCTATACTATGTGCTAATCTATCCCTATCTTACATATGGTATCTGTGCATGGGGTTCAACCACTGCAATTACCTCAAGCCCATCACCCAGCAAAATCTCAGATCAATAACAAACTCTGCTTTCAGATATCACTCGCCCCCCCCCCCCCCCCCCCCGTTTAAATCCCTAAACATGCTAAACAAACTCGCTCCACACATTCTCTTGTGCCATTTACATTTACAAAACCCTGTTCTTAAATGCAAGTCCTGTTCTGAAACTCTTCCTGGACAGATNTACGATGTCTTTTACCGAAAATATGCCAATTACTGAAAACGGTGATGGGTCATATTTTGCCCAAACCCCCCTGCAGTTTTCAAAATACTTCAAATGTCGGAAATTTGACTCCTGAGCGGGACTTTTGAGCCGAATTCTGACTCTTTGCACCTATTTTCATTTTCATATTACGATCTATTATACCGAAAATATGCTAATTACTGAAAACGGCGATGGGACATATTTTGCCCAAACCCCCATGCAGTTTTCAAAATATCTCTAATATCGGAAATTTGACTCCTGAGCGTGATTTTTGAGCCGAATTCTGACTCTTTGCACCTATTTTCATATTCAAATTACGAACTTTTATACCAAAAATATGCTAATTACTGAAAACGGCGATGGGTCATATTTTGCCCAAACCCCCCTGTAGTTTTCAAAATATCTCAAATATAGGAAATTTGACTCCTGAACGTGATTTTTGAGCCGAATTCTGACTCTCTGCACCTATTTTCATTTTCAAATTACGATCTTTTATACCGAAAATATACTAATTACCAAAAACGGCGATAGGTCATATTTTGCCCAAACCCCCCTGCAGTTTTCAAAATATCTCAAATGTCGGAAATTTGACTCCTGAGCGTGATTTTTAAGCCGAATTCTGACTCTCTGCACCTTTTTTTTTTTTCATTTTCAAATTACTATCTCTTATACAAAAAATATGCTAATTACTGAAAAAGGCGATGGCTTATATTTTGCCCAAACCCCACGCAGTTTTAACCCCACTATGAACCAGTGGGCATAGTTGGCGACCATGTTGGATATAGTTTATGTTGGAGGATTGATATTGGGCACGCTCGATCGAGGGACCCGAGTTTTCGTGTCAACCGACAACCGACTCAGGAAGCCGAGGAGGATCGAATTTATTTCACTTGCTACGGACGCTCGGCTGGGGTTCCAGAGAGGGAAGTCTACCCGTTGTGGACTGAGGTTAGGTTAGGTTAGGTTAGGTTAGGTTAGGTTAGGTTAGGTTAGGTTAGGTTAGGTTAGGTTAGGTTAGGTTTTGCTTAGTGACATCTAGCTGTTGTGTCTTGTGTTAACTTAATTGTTACTTGATTTTGGGTATGTATAAATATTGTAAATAAGCTGTGTCGTGTAGATACGTTCGTCCCCAGTAAACTGGTGGAGTTTACTTGAACTTTCACTCCGCCTTAGACATTTTGAACTTACTTAAGGCCAGGAAGTTCACTGATATATGGGGGGGGGGGGAAAGTTCTACTCCATGAGCCTTACTTGGGATCATGACATGTGTGTGCATTCATCTATTTGTATTCACCTATTTGTGCTTGCGGGTGGGGGTTGAGCTTTGGCTCTTTGGTCCCGCCTCTCAATTCATATTCAATATTCATTAAGCTGCTTATGAACTCAAAAGTACTACAAAGATTGTTTTGTTTCCCCCTAACTAATCCCCCCCCCTAGCACACGACCCGCCAATCGGTTAACATGCAGGTGAACATGTTGACCAATCCACAACATTGTGTATCACAATCTTCGATTGTGATACACAATCGACTTGAGAATGGTCCAGGACGGACCGAAACGTCGTCGTCCCTTCATTTTCTAGTGTGTGGATTGGTCAACATACTTCAGACACGTTATTGTGACTCATCGCCTGCAGGTGAACATGGTCGAACAATTAAGGATTGGTGCCCAGTCGATCCTCCTTGACCAGGACTCAAGGACGTATGCTTAATGAATATTAATTCACTTTTATCATTTACGACCGGCCAGCGCTCAAAGAACTGTATCAACTTGTCAACAGTCTTCTACCCCACAACTGTCACCCGCCAGACAGTTAGTTACTCACCATAGTCACTCAACCCAATCACTCACCCCATCCTTATTCACCTTAGTCTCTCATAACACAGTTACCACATAAGTACACTTACAAACCCCGTGTCCACACTTATAGACAACACAAACCCAGACTGTATGTACTCACTAGGTTGTCTGTACTCACTAGGTGAGTACAGACAACACACACCCAGTCAGACAACATACACGGGGCCACACACACACACACACCCAGACAGACATCATACACGGCGCCACAGTCACCCCGTATAGTGTGGACCAGTCACGCCGCCAATCAGGTCCCATTCAGGACGTTGCAAGAGGCGACTGATGACAGCTGTTCCTGGAAGATATTATTCATGTGTTTACCTCCTTGCTAACCTCTGGGAAATCAGCACCCGGAAGGTTACTTCAGTGAAAGCAGATAAAAGATTTACAAACGTGGCCTTTGGCGTCCACTTCCGGGACGCCGCCGCTCCGGAAGCTTGTCACCGCTGGACATATGTTAGGATACAAGGAATACCTACGTCCCACTTACAGCACGGAGAGGAATTAATGGTAAAATTCCTTCTCGAGATCAAAGAGCGGACCTGAACTACTTATCGGAGACTTTGTACGATTGTGAAAGCCTGCAGACGAAGTGGCTTCATATTTCAGGCCAAGGAAACCTCTGATGTAAACCTTTAAGGTAAATTTCTCTGAAATATATATATAATTTCATCTCCGAATATCGTACTATCCTTACGCTAAATGTTGCAGTCCGTCCGCTATGTTGCAACCTATCCTCACACTAATATTCTATTGAGTGCATCACACACAGCAACTCGGACCGTATCAACACGACCGCCTCACCTCACTCATCTCACCAATGATGACGTCCAAGTACTTGGAATAGACGGTAGAGCGACGGTCTCGCTTCATGCAGGTCGGCGTTCAATCCCCGACCATCCAAGTGGTTGAGCACCATTCCTTCCCTCCGTCCCATCCCAAATCCTTATCCTGACCCCTTCCAAGTGCTATATAGTCGTAATGGCTTGGCGCTTTTCCCCTTGATAATTCCCTTCCCTTCACCAATAATGACAATTTTCTGTAGATTGCAGAATGTTCATTGTAATATTGAGGTGATTCCACTTTTGGGAGTAGAGAATGTTAGATTTTATTCTGTCTTTTCTTGGTGGGAGGGGAGAAAAAAAGAGAGTAGCATTGTAGCAAAATTGCACGAAATGTTGATCTGACACAAACGGTTGGGCTTTACTACGTAGGGGACTGACGTAGGGGACAGAGAATCACTATTCCAAACTATGCTTCGAAACTTGAGACGGAAATGCATTAGAAAAATGTCAGAAAGTTAGAAACTTCAACGTTAAATAGTTGTAAATAAGATGAATGAGTCTCATTAGCAACTGTCACAAGCTAACTCGATTCAATACTGTAAATGCAAAATTTTTTAAAAGAAAAACATGACAACTGCATCATTGCATAGAATTGCAAATATTCGGATAACAACTAAAACAACCACACACACACACACACACACACACACACACACACACACACACACACACACACACACACACACATACACACACACACAACACACCACACACACACACACACACACACACACACACACACACACACACACACACACACACACACACACCACACACACAGTAAACTGCTCTGACGCACCAAACTGAACATGTAAATCTACCATAAAAATGTCAGCCATTTAGCCAACACCAACAATTATATACATTGTTATCGAAGACGGCACTGTAACAAACAATTTATTGTTTCATAAATACAGTAAAAATGGCTTTGAACAAACAGGAGCGACAGATATAATGAACGTGTATACACCTTACATCATAGTGTGTGTGTGTGTGTGTGTGTGTGTGTGTGTGTGTGTGTGTGTGTGTGTGTGTGTGTGTGTGTGTGTGTGTGTGTGTGTGTGTGTGTGTGTACTCACCTAGTTGTGCTTGCGGGGGGTTGAGCTTTGGCTCTTTGGTCCCGCCTCTCATCTTTCCAGTGTGACACGTCCACCCAAAGACGTCCAGTAAAACTCACCTTGCTCACCACCCACGGGAAATGACTCGCCCTACCCACAGCCTTGACACCCTTGAAGATCCAGATGAAGACGAAGTCCCAGACGAGGAAGGTGGCGAAGACAATAGGCTGAACGAACCCAATTGGCTGTTCGATGCTTTCCGACATGTCCAGGAGGAAGTTTTTGTGGGGGCTGCAGGGGGGGGGGGTTTACTGTGGGGGGGGGTTACTGTGGGGGGCTGGAGGGGGTTTACTGTGGGGGTGGGAGGGGTGAGGAAAGGTAGAGCACCGTAAATTATGATAGTTTACACCAAGCATGTCGTCCCCGCCGCCATAGCCTGTATAACCTACTTGATGTACGTTATGTAACTCCCAGACTATCAACTCTCCCCTCTGCCTCCGAAGATGCTGAAGAGAGTTTCAGCGAAACACGTCCCTCATTGACACCTGTCGGGCACCAACAGAATGTAATTTTAGAGAGGTCAATTGATCAACATCCTTCCCAGATGAAGAACATAAGGAGTATAGAGAAGATTGGTGCTAGAATCATTGATCTAATCCATTTGGATTAGATCAATGCAATTTAGATTATAAAAGTGGGTCCTGTTGTTATTTAGTGGCTGCTAGGCTGTCTGTGCGTTAGCTGCTTGGCTTTCTGCTTATCTGGCCGCTTGTCTGTGCTTGGCTGAGCGCCTATCGTATCTGACTTGGCTGTCTAGTCTGCTGTGTCTGGCTGCCTGCCTGCCTGTCTGTCTATACTTGCCTGAATGTCTGTCTGCCTGGCCACCTGTCTGCCGAATTGATTAGCTGCCTGTCCATATGCTTCGCTAGCTGCCTGTCTCATTGGCCTACCGTTGCTTGCCTGGCTGTCTGTTCCTCTTTGTCAGACGTGGACCGGTTCATTCTCCGCCGCTACTGTTCCGCTCTTACTCCTCTCTCTCCCTCTCTCATATTTCTCTCCCCTTCCATTCATCCCCTCCCGTTAACTCCTCTCCTTCATCAGTCCCGTCCCACTCCTTCCCTTTTGGCTATTCTCCCTCCAAAACCACAATTTCTTCACGTATCTTGGTTTAATTCACAGGATGAACGTGGTAGTACAAGCAGGCAATCGGTACCGCTTCCTTTCCCGTTCGCATTTACTGTTTTTTCCCCAGGGAGCTCTGCGAGTCCGGGATTTTTAATTATCCATTTAATCACTATAAAACGCTGGCAGGCACAACAACTCTGTGGCGTTACATCATACTGGGAATTAACTGAGCTCCAGTTACCTGCGTCACCAGCTCGGGGAACTCCTTTTATATTAAGGTTCCCTTGTAACGCGTGGGGTTAGTGGGCGTCTTGGTGCTTCACAAGACCTTGTTAAACATATGGATATGTCAGAGGTATGGCGTTGGATCTGTTTCCTTCCGCCTGTCACTTTCAAAAGAAATGGGTCGGTTGGCATTCTGTGAGGAATGGGTCGGTTGCATTCTGTGAGGAATGGGTCGGTTGTCATTCTGTGAGGAATGGGTCGGTTGTCATTCTGTGAGGAATGGGGTCGGTTGGCATTCTGTGAGGAATGGGTCGGTTGGCATTCTGTGAGGATGGGTCGGTTGTCATTCTGTGAGGAATGGGTTCATTTATTATGCACCCCATACCCATCCGTGGGCGGTAGTGGAAAGGGTTACAGAGGCACATAATGGGCTCAGGGACTGAACCCCACTATTCATTGAGCTAAGCAAGTTACAATCTTGATGAGCTAGTTACAAAATTCAATAAAAGTCGTCTCATCAACAATTAACGGGTTCGAGATCGACCTCAAGTACAGGTTCTAAATTAAGCAACTGACATATGTGGAGAGCTATAGTGTCACAATTGATATGTTTGTCCTGCACACCGCCCCCCATCCAGCGGGCAGCGGTGGATAGGTTACAATCGAGAAAGCCGTCAAAACTCATATTTCCACATATTAGTGACGAATGTTGGGGGTTTGATGGCTATTGTGGTGCTATTTTTAACTGTGAGAGGGTGAAGAAAATGTTAATCTCCATACTAACATGCAGAGTTGTGTGTGTGAGGATGATAACTGGCGCCGCGTATATTATCATGCTTACTATGAAGCCAGCTGACCAAGTGATTAAGGGCCAAGACATAAGAAGAATGATGTAGCTCCCCAAATGCCATCGCTACTGTTAGAACGAACCTCACTTAACCCAAACGTAACTTTGTTGTTGTTTTAGGTTCAGCTACTGGGAACAAAAAGTTCCAAGTAGCACGGGCTATGGTGAGCCCGTAGTGGACTTACCTGGCACAGGAGCGGGGCTGTAACTGCCCCCCCCCCCTCCCAACGTAACGGAAATGACAGATAAAAAGATGCGTTCTGTACGTGACGTACAGCTGTGTGACGTCACAGTGACGTATAATGCACATACTGGCAATCGTTGTAGTTCCAACTGGACCAAATGAAAACAATATTCAATATGAGGTTTGAGGGCTGTCTGCAAACAACAACAACAACAACAACAACAACAAACATACAACAACATTGGTACCATAACACATACCATAACCCCAGTTGATTGACAGTTGAGAGGCGGGACCAAAGAGCCAGAGCTCAACCCCCCGCAAGCACAATTAGGTGAGTACATGGTGACCAAACCCAGGATGCTCAGTTAATTACTGAGTTCCCCCCCCCCCCCCACCCCTCCGTTCCTACTCCTTCAAGGATGCT
>WNGS01000411.1:12629344-12644556 GCA_020271785.1 Procambarus virginalis
TGCAATCATTTGTCGAGAAGAAAGACTAGGTTGAAGATATATATTTATAAAAGTGTGTCTGTCCACGATGCATTTAATGGAGTTAACCAAGCAAAGCATGTCATGTTCACTTGACCCGAGGAAAACTATATGGGGCTCCAGCTTCGTGGCCCCGCCTTTTCCGATAATTGTTTTGGACAGTAAGTGCGTTCGAATCTTTTCTCGATAAGAGCTTCATTGACGATGTTCGAAACGCGCCTCTTAAAATGCTTTACCCACTTTCCGTAGGTACAGTAATTGACAACGCTCTCGCGCTCGTGTTCTGGGCCAGGCTACGACCTCCCCTGACCTAGGTCGTAGCCTAGGTCGACCTAGGTCTAGAGGAAGACCTAGGTCGTTGCCTAGGTCGACCTAGGTCTAGAGGAAGACCTAGGTCGTTGCCTAGGTCGACCTAGGTCTAGAGGAAGACCTAGGTCGTTGCCTAGGTCGACCTAGGTCTAGAGGAAGACCTAGGTCGTTGCCTAGGTCGACCTAGGTCTAGAGGAAGACCTAGGTCGTTGCCTAGGTCGACCTAGGTCTAGAGGAAGACCTAGGTCGGTCTAGGTCTTCCTCTGCCTAGGAGGTCGTAGCCTGGCCTAGAGGAGGGTTATGTAGCCTTCCAACTCTTGGGCTCCGGCTCATGCGATATGACTCGTGTAAAAATCCACAAGTGGATCGCTTACAGTACATTTGTACTTGTGATTAAAAAAAGATACATGTGGTTGTACCTGTTATTCCCCCGCGAGTGATGATGAAAAGGATTGATGAAATATGATGATGTCACTAAATCGATAATCATTGTCACCACTATACTAGCGAAACCATCACTGTCAGCTGTCACCATCATCATTGCTTTCATACATACCATGATCACCATCATCCATGACTCTGCCTCCCCTCTAGATCACTATCATCATCATCATCTTAACTCCTCCATTGTCATCACCACATCCTTCACCTCCCTCACCATCACACCCCCCCCCCCTACCCCCCCACCCACCCAGCATACTCAATACCATCCACCACAACATCTTGCGTCCCCACAGAAGAACAACACCGCAAAGACTTGCAATAACTGCAAATTGCAACAAAGATCTAGGTACCGTGCATATGAATATTCAGCACGAGAGGCTGCAGAAGTAGGTGCAATACACCGCCAGACCTCGCGCTACCTCCAAGTTATGTGAAGCTTTTGATAAAACTGTCGCAAAACTTGGACAACATTCTCGTAATACTTGTTTTAAGTACTATTTACCAACACAAAGGTAACAATAGTCCTAGTCTCTAGTATATATAACTGTGTGTGTGTAGTGTGAGAGAGAGAGAAGAGAAAGCAGGGATGAAAAAACAGAGAGAGACGAACAAAAGGAAATAATAGAAAACACGAGATAGAGAGAAGAGAAGAGAGAGAGAGAGAGAGAAGAGACGATCTTAACGCCATCTGTTGAGCGTCACCCGCACCCCATTTTCTGGTTTCATGGTGGACAGGCTGTGTTGATCCTTACTGACACCTGTGTAGTTTTCTTATTATACAATATTTACTCCTCAGAAGTGATGGTGTGTACTGGTACCTTGGTCGACAAGAGGCAGCTACCCCCAGGACAGTCCTAACACAAGACTTGTTGCATTGGACACAAGTGACAGAGTCGGTGGAGACTTTACCTGTGAAACCACGGTAGTAGTGGTGTATTGGACCGACGTACACCGGAATGGTCCAGTTGAGTTACTAGATGGAATTAATGTCCTGTCCTCGGCTTGTTATAGGTGAAGCCTTTTTGAGGAGCCAGATTACGGGCTCGCCATAGCCCTGTGCTTACATGGACTTCCGTTCTGAGTAGCTAAATCTAAAACAATAACTGGGAGGCCAGCCAGTGTGTTGTGGTGTTGTGTGAGACACCAGTGTTGTTGTTTGTGTGGGGAGGAGACCAGCCAGTGTCTGTGTGTGTTGGTGGAGGACCAACTATGTGTGTGTGTTGGTGGAGGACCAGCCAGTATGTACTGTGATGTGTGATGTCCGCATGTGGATGGAGATGACCACCACGTGTGTGGTGTGTGTTGATGGAGCCACAGCCAGTGTGGTGGTGTTATGGAGCGCCAGTGTGTGTGTGTGTTGGTAGGAGACCACACCAGTGTGTTTGGATGTAAGGTCGAAGTGGTGTTCTGTCACGTAATGATCCCGTAGTAGGACTGGCATGATGTAGCTGAGAAAGGTGGTCTTCAGCCGGCGGAGACCGTAAGAATGTTGTTGTTTAATGATTCGCTACCCGAAACAAAAAGTTTCCAGAGTAACACGGGCTATGGTGAGCCGTTATAAGAGACCGTGAGAAGAAAGGTTCGAGGAAGAACCAAGAGGTGATGTACGACGAAGATAGAATGAACTCGCCGGGATAAAGCGTGTCACGAAGTCTTCTTCTGTAGTGTCGTGTATGACAGTGTCAACGCTCCTGCGGTGTTATGTTGTGGTACATATGCTAACATAGTGTATATAGTGAAGTACAACGTGGTGGTGTTTTGTTTAGTATTACTCTCCATTTAATTTACTTTACAAGGGAGACCGGTCGGCCGAGCGACACGCACAAGCGGACTTGTGATCCTGTGGTCCTGGGGTTCGATCCCAGGCGCCGGCGAGAAACAATGGGCAGAGTTTCTTTCACCCTATGCCCCTGTTACCTAGCAGTAAAATAGGCACCTGGGTGTTAGTCAGCCGTCACGGGCTGCTTCCTGGGGGTGGAGGCCTGGTCGAGGACCGGGCCGCGGGGACACTAAGCCCCGAAATCATCTCAAGATAACCTCAAGATAAAACCTCAAGATAACCTCAGAATAACCTCAAGATAACCTCCATTCCCGTTGAGATTGGCTATTACCGCGCAGTTCTTAATAACTTGTGACTCGGGGTTGGGTCTGGTAAGACACTAATGCCCCCATATACCCGGTTACTAGCTAAGCGAGGCCCTAACAGTATATCTAACTAAATAACAAAATACATAAATTATTCTGGTTGTTGTGTGTATTTTTGACTTTAGCTACTCGTACGAAATGATCCATGGTAGCACGAGCTAATGGTGAGCCCGTAATTGAGGGGTTCGGTTATTCGCGATAACCTTGTTACTCTATATTTGGATCAGTTTTTAACATGGAGGTGAGGTTTCCCCCTTTTCCCTGTTTCTTTTTCGCTTCTGTTTTTAGTGCATCGGTTTTATCTTGTATTTAATAACATTATCCTTGGTGGCGGATGTAGTGCGAGAATGTTCACGAGTGAGTCCCATTCCTCACGATTTTCTAATTGTAGTCGCTGTAGAATGTGCAGAAATTATATATATATATATATATATATATATATATATATATATATATATATATATATATATATATATATATATATATATAATATATATAATGTAATATATATGTATATATGTATATATGTTGTATTTTGTATATATATATATATATAATAGTATATATATATATACATAAATATAAAATATTTATATATAATATATTTATATATCCCCAGAGCTTGAATGGTCCCCAGCCAATATGCGACAGAAAACTCCTCACTCCTGAAGGATTTCGAACCAGACAGCCAGGGGGGCCCATGCATGCACCTGGGCGTTTCCAGTACTTTCTACCCACTAGGCCACAACGACTGTTAAAAAGAATTGGAACGTCTAAGCCCTTGAACCCAATACCCAACAGCACTCTATAAACCTTTTTTTTTGGGGGGGGGGACACAGATCAGATCAACCAACCTCTCATGCTGGTGTCACAGTGTGGCTTAGGCCGGACGAGGCGCAGGAGGGACGCTTTGTGAAGCACAACACAGTGAGGTGCTTGAACTAAGCACCACCTGCTGCCTAGCAGACTCAGTACCTTTTTTCCTGCAATTCTCCTCTCTCTCTGTCTCTGTCTCTGTCTCTGTCTCTGTCCTGCCTCTCTCTCTCTCTCGCATACCTCATTCTCGTCTTCCTAGCGCTCCCTCTCTCCTCTCTCTCTCTCTCTCTCTCCTCTCTCTACTCCGCTCCTCCTCTCCTCTCTCCTCCTCCTCTCGCTCCTCTATCTCTCCTCTCTCTCATGTCAATCCGTTCCCTGTTAATCGACCCGTCCGCCTCGCTCTAACCCCGTCCACTCCCTTCTCTCTTGCAAAGGCGAGAAAGAGGCGCCTGGGCTGACTTGTGGGTGCTGGTTATCTAGTCTGGGTTGGAGTACAGATGTTTACGCTCACTGTATGAAATGCCCGCCCCCTCCAGCTACGAGCCCTCCACCATGGAATGGCCTAAAGAACTGAGGATGTACACTCCTCCAGAATCTATTGACTCAAGGCCAGACTGCAGATCTTTAATTTATACCAACACACCAAACCACCCACGCGGTGTGTCAGAAAGATCATACAGTAGGTCACGAGACCACGAAGAGGTCAGTCAAGAGTCCGAACGAGTGTCACGAGACCACGAAGAGGCAGCGAGACCACGAAGGGTCAGCGAGACCACTGAAGGGTTCAGCGAAGACACGAAAGAGGACAACAACATAACACTGTGAACGATTTTAGGTATTCTATAAATATTAGACAAGCTTCCCCCTTCACCTGGAACTCTCCAGTCTATCCTAAGTCCTCATTATTAAAACAAAAAATCCGTCGCGGTGATTTTGCGACTCTTTTTTTTTTTGGGGGGGGGGTTGCAAAGCCTGGGGATAAAAGTGACCTTGGTTTGTGAACTTTACAGACTGGTCACTTGTTTGTAAAGTCAGATTGTTCTCGACCACAAAAGTTCAAACCAAATAGTTTTGGTGAAGTCTGCTGTCAACTGTTAATATGATTTGAGAAGTTTCTAATATGATTTGTGCACGCTGCGGTGGGAACATCTGCGCCTTTGTTAATGGCTGACAACCGCAATATTGTGAGGATTTCGGCGATGATGCCTTGAGTGCAGGGTGCGGCTGCGTTGAGTGCAGGGTGCGGCTGCGTTGAGTGCAGGGTGCGGCTGCCTTGAGTGCAGGGTGCGGCTGCCTTGAGTGCAGGGTGCGGCTGCCTTGAGTGCAGGGTGCGGCTGCCTTGAGTGCAGGGTGCGGCTGCCTTGAGTGCAGGGTGCCTCTGCCTTGAGTGCAGGGTGCCTCTGCCTTGAGTGCAGGGTGCGGCTGCGTTGAGTGCAGGGTGCGGCTGCGTTGAGTGCAGGGTGCGGCTGCGTTGAGTGCAGGGTGCGGCTGCGTTGAGTGCAGGGTGCGGCTGCGTTGAGTGCAGGGTGCGGCTGCGTTGAGTGCAGGGTGCGGCTGCGTTGAGTGCAGGGTGCGGCTGCCTTGAGTGCAGGGTGCGGCTGCCTTGAGTGCAGGGTGCGGCTGCCTTGAGTGCAGGGTGCGGCTGCCTTGAGTGCAGGGTGTGGAGCCCCTGGCGTGACGACCACCTACTGGCTACTAGTCCCCCCGCCCACCCTGGGAACGGACGCCCGTCCCTCCCTACCCTCGGGGACAGACACAACACTGCTCCCACACCAGATGAACCATAACATGAAGTCTTGAAGTCATTAAGAGGACTCGAACCCGCACACTTCATACTTAACTGCTAGTAGTAAGTGTGCGGGTTCGAGTCCTCTTAATGACTTCAAGACTTCATGTTATG
Source organism: Procambarus virginalis (assembly GCA_020271785.1). Lineage (NCBI taxonomy): Eukaryota > Metazoa > Arthropoda > Malacostraca > Decapoda > Cambaridae > Procambarus > Procambarus virginalis. The sequence goes on from WNGS01000411.1 coordinate 12,634,977, forward strand.
GTTCATCTGGCGTGGGAGCAGTGTTGTGTCTGTCCCCGAGGGTAGGGAGGGACGGGCGTCCGTTCCCAGGGTGGGCGGGGGGACTAGTAGCCAGTAGGTGGTCGTCACGCCAGGGGCTCCACACCCTGCACTCAAGGCAGCCGCACCCTGCACTCAAGGCAGCCGCACCCTGCACTCAAGGCAGCCGCACCCTGCACTCAAGGCAGCCGCACCCTGCACTCAAGGCAGCCGCACCCTGCACTCAAGGCAGCCGCACCCTGCACTCAAGGCAGAGGCACCCTGCACTCAAGGCAGCCGCACCCTGCACTCAAGGCAGAGGCACCCTGCACTCAAGGCAGAGGCACCCTGCACTCAAGGCAGAGGCACCCTGCACTCAAGGCAGCCGCACCCTGCACTCAAGGCAGAGGCACCCTGCACTCAAGGCAGCCGCACCCTGCACTCAAGGCAGCCGCACCCTGCACTCAAGGCAGCCGCACCCTGCACTCAAGGCAGAGGCACCCTGCACTCAAGGCAGCCGCACCCTGCACTCAAGGCAGCCGCACCCTGCACTCAAGGCAGCCGCACCCTGCACTCAAGGCATCATCGCCGAAATCCTCACAATATTGCGGTAGTTAGCCATTAACAAAGGCGAGATGGTTCCCACCATCGTGCACAAAATCAATTAGAAACTTCTAAAAATCATATTAACAGTGACAAGCAGACTTCACCAAAACTATTTGGTTTGAACTTTTGTGGTCGAGAACAAGTGACTTTACAAACAAGGTACCAGTCTGTAAAGTTCACAAACAAGTCACTTTTATCCCAAGGCTTGCAACCACCCCCCCCAAAAAAAAAACAGTCGCAAGATCACGCGACGGGATTTTTGGTTTAATGAATGAGGATGCAGGAGAGCTGTGAAGAGTTCCAGGTGAAGGTGGAAGCTTGTCTATAATTTGATAGAATATAAAATGTGCACAGTGTTGATGTTGGTTGTCCTCGCTCTTCGTGGTCTCGCTGACCTCTTCGTGGTCTCGCTGACCTCTTCGTGGTCTCGCTGACCTCTTCGTGGTCTCGCTGACCTCTTCGTGACCTTGCTGACCTCTTCGTGGTCTCGCTGACCTCCTCGTATGATCTTTCTGACACCGTCCGTGGGATGGGTGTGGGTTGGATTAAGTAAGATCTGCAGTCTGGCTTGAGTCAATAGAATCTGGAGGGGCCTCCTCAGTCTTTAGCCCTGGTGGATGGCCTCTGCTGGAGGGGGCGGCATATACAGTGAGCGTAACATCTGTACCTCATACCCAGCACAGATTACCCAGCCACCACCAGCACCCAGCGCCCTTTTTGAGCTTGAACTAAATTATTTTGGTTTCTTCGTCCGGGGGAGAAGACCTTCGCGTACGGCTTGAAACATTCAACATTTGCATGTGGTGGAGCAAGGTAGCTCCCTGCTGTTAACGGACCTTAATGGCCCCATTCGGTGACTGGTTGTTTATATAGAGAGAGAAGAGAGAGAGAGAGAGAGAGAGCGAGAGAGAGAGAGGATAAGGGGGCACATTTATAGTGTTCAAAATACTTCCCTAATTTTGTTTGAGCTTCTTTGACATAAATTACTATTGTTCTAAATATTGATTATAATGTATTGCATCAAGAAGGGCAAACTTTGTAGAATCTCACGTGAGGGCATAGAATGGTTTAAGGATAGAATGAGATCCTGATACTCATTAGTGGCCTGTACATGTACAGCTCTACATATTCCATCTCTTTTTTTCCAGGAAACAGTGTCACACCAATCTTACATGTTGCCTTCATAATAATAATAATAATAATAATAATAATAATAATAATAATAATAATAATAATAATATACACAGAAATCACAATAACGTGATAAATATCAAATGAACAAATCCACAGGGGATAATTCCTTTACCATGTCGTGGTACAGCTGACTAGAGCGTGTCTGGAACATCCAGCACGTAAGTTCGAACCCTCCTTAAGACCCTTGTAGATTTGTTCAAATAATAATAATAATAATAATAATAATAATAATAATAATAATAATAATAATACACAGCACCCACCCCAAGGCTGGCCCAAGGCGTCGTGCAAGGGACGCCAGAGTGGCAGTTCAGTATTATGGCCAATCAGGTATTAATACGGTGTATCCTTGAGGGGGTCCATGGAGCGGCTGGTATAAATGTGAGCTCAGGGACCAAACACACTCCAGGACGGAATGTACAACCATGCGCGGTCCTAACATGATGGGGAATCAATGGGGTAACTGTATATACTCTACGTGTTAGAGTATTTGGGGAGGGGGGGGGGGAGGAGCACTCACCACCGGCATCGTATTGGTTACCTCAGTGGCTGAGTGGTAGCAGCATCGCCAGCGGCCCTGGTTCGAACACTTGAGGAGGCCATGATGCTGTAAATATAAGGCCAGGGACCAGTGGTGTTGCTACACAAAAATACACAGACATCAAAATAAACATACTTATGAACACCATTGCAAATATTGCATTTCCGGAACGAACACGACAGGTGAGATATGGAGATGATGTCCTAATACAAGCTCCCACCTTGGGAAAAATTAAACAGTTCATTGAACTCCTTGAAGGAAATGCACACCTCGGTTTTACTCTCTCCACAAACAAGACAAAAGCATACTCTCATCACAAGAGGGGAGAAAATGAAGAACTACAAATTAATGATGTAACACTTGAAGGGGTTGACCACTATCGGTACCTTGGCGTCACTGTCGACTCTAACAAGGGAAAGAAAGAGGAGCTCAACCAACTCATAGAACATGTAAAAGTTGACTCAGGGCACTGAAAGCAATGACCTGGAATAGGCATGTGCCCTCTTTTGCCGTGCTTAAAATGATGTACACAGCCTATGTGCGCTCCATCATAGACTATGCCGCACCAGTTTTGTGCACTTACTCCCAAATCGATATGAAAAAACCTGAAAGCATGCAAAATGAGTCCATGGCGATCATTCTTGGAGTCTTAAAAACTGGCAAAACATCTAATCTACGAGAGTTGTCCCTCCCCAGTGTTAAAAGCAGAATTAAGTAACTGAATCCTAAGCGTGCAATTAAGATCCAAAGATCCTCATTGCAATGATATTGTCAAGAAACAATTGAGTTATGTGCTACTTACAGGAAGAAACAGAACAAGCAAAGAATGGCAGCATAGATCAGTCTGCTACCTTGAAGAACTTCACCTGCTTGAGGTTATCTTGAGCAAGCACTCTCACAAGTCAAGCCTGGCCTCGGGCCGGGCTTGGGGAGTAGAAGAACTCCCAGAACCCCATCAAGCAGGTATCAAGCAGGTAAGCCCGTGAGCTCATGCCTGGAGGGAGGTTACCTCCCTGGGTGAATGGCCCATGCAGGATTATTATCAATGAAATGACAACGAAAAAGTCCAACATGATACCACAAGAAATGAGGCACAGGTATCTTGAGAAAATTGAGGAATAAAGAAGCCGGAAATTAATTAGATTAAATCTACACTGATGGATCATCTAATCCTGTCAATGGCAGGGCTGGTGCAGCATACACTGTAATTAGGAATAATGCCTTACAACGCGGAAATGAAGGGAAACCACGCATTGAGAACTATGCTTCTTCGACGCAAGCAGAGCTAACTGCCATTGTCATGGCGCTAAGATTTCTTGAACGAAACACTAATGGTGCAGTGATCTGCACTGATTCAAAAGCAGCACTAGAAAGCTTTAGTAAAAATCGGGCAGAAAATCTTGCGATAGTCGCTGAAATCAAGCGAGCGGTGAGAGTACTAATCAATCAGGGAAGAGTCGTCAAATTTCTGTGGATCCCCTCCCATGTTATAATATGTGGGAATGAACAAGCAGATGTGCTGGCTGCTGAAGGCGCTGAAGGAGACCATATTGAATACTTCATGCCAAAGACTCTTTTACAAATTAGAGGTATCATCAGGCAATATCACCATGACAGGGGTAACTGGTGAAAGAAACATAGAAGAAGAAATCAGTGAATCTGTACGATGGTACAACATGGTTGCAGCTGGCAATCCCAATCATTATGGACGAAGAGGAGGTGGCCGCGGGAGAGAATCAGTAATAGCGAGAACCCGTCTTGGATACAAATATCCATGGAGATATGCAATGGAAACACGAACAGCAGTTGAGCAGCGGAGTTGCAGAATCTGTGATGAGAGTGACGGACACCGCCTTGACCACTACCTGAGAGAGTGTGGACATTTAAGAGTCATTAGAAATATGTGTAGAATAATAAACCCCACATTGAGTTAAGAAAATACTATTTGTCAAATATAAATACTGTTCTCGAAAGATTCCCCCATTTTACACCCACAAGATAATGTAAGATTTTAAAGGTTGACAAATGTTAATCTTTCTTGTTTGAGAAGCTGTTCACTTGAGACAGTTAAGCAAGTCCCAACTGTGTCTGGGTGCAAGTGACAGGATGAACAACCCAGCGGGTTTTCTTCCTATTGGGGAGTGTTGAACATGCTGCTATGGCGGTAAGTCCACACACACACACAGGATGAGTGGCGCTGCCCAATATACTCGCCCCTCAGGGCAAAATTAAATTAAAGTAATCAGACTACATAGAAATAATCAGAATACATAGACCTGATCAGAATGGATTGCTTTATTTGGATGAGTTATCGTACCACAAATCACACTATCGTGGGAATAAACATTTCAATCATCACCTGTTCTCAGGCCAGGCTCGTTAAAGCAGCGGTTGTCTCTCTAAACGCATTCGTCAGTTTTAACGCACTGTGTTTAAAATATATTTTTTCTTATATATATATATATATATATATATATATATATATATATATATATATATATATATATATATATATATATATGCGAACAAGCCTGAATGGTCCCCAGGACTATATGCAACTGAAAACTCACACCCCAGAAGTGACTCGAACCCATACTGCCAGGAGCAACGCAACTGGTATGTACAGGGACGCCTTAATCCGCTTGACCATCACGACCGGACATAAGGAAGTTATAGCCGAAGCTATTTGAACCACTTCCCCGCCGGCACTCGGATGGTAATCTTGGGCATAGCATTTTATCAAATCACCTCATTCTTTGGGGCATATGTGAGGAACACAAATGCGAACGTATTTGTATTACGTGGGTGAAGCATTTACAGAGCTGCGATTCAAACAGGTTGTCAGCGAAGCACTGTTCGAGAAATGTTGGAACGTCATCGTAGTAGTGTGTAAACTGCTTTTCATTCATAAACAGGGGGTTCGGCGGATGGATTAACTAACATTTAGACTTTGGTGATGAGGACGAGCTGCATCAGGCCCCTTGGGAAACTGAATCTGTCTGCTTATAACACAAAGTTTTAGACTCCGTCCATCCTCATTAGCAGTGACCAAATACTCGCTAATCAAGCAGCCATTCCCCTCCCTCCCCCCCCCTTCCGATTATGAATTAAAATATGTTAGGCATGACTCATAACTGATTATATTCGAACTTTCCTCACATTGCAGTTTGATAACACCGTATATTGGAACAGTATCTGTGTGGCATCATCCACGTTCTGCAAATACTAGTGATTGTTAATGGAAACAAAAAAAACACAGTCAAACATAACCTAGTCCCAACTGAACACAAAATTGTTATATTGAGTTCACTGGTTCACGAGTTCACTGATTCACGGGTTCGACCACAACTTGGACAAGCATAGCTTTATTATTATTATTATTATTATTAGTAGTATTATTATTATTTTCTAGCACAAACGTGGCCTTTGGTTGGTGGTCCTGTGGTATAGCTTTGGTCTGCCAACATACACGTCAGGGTTCGAGACCTCAAGCGCTTGTTGAGGAAGACTTGGTTAGGCGGGAGGAGGAGGAGGAGGGAGGGAGATGGTAGAGGAAAGAGAGAGTGGAGGGGGATGAATGGAGGAGAGGGAGAGAGGGAGGGGGGGGGAGCAGGTGATGCAAGTAAGATGAGGTAATTCAGAGGTGAACGTGCGTTTTCTGGGTTAGTCAGGTTCTCTCTCTCTCTCCCTCCCCCTCTCACTCTCCCTCCCTATCCCCCTATCCCTCCCCCTACCAGTCTCCCTCTTCCTCTCTCTCCCTCCCAGTCTAACACTCATACCATAACAAGCATGGACAAACAAACACCTTTTTTCCCCCTGCCTCCAAAATCCTCTTTTCCCCACCTCCCCTAATGGAAGGTAGGGAGGGAGGTAGGGAGGGGTAAGAGAGAGAGAAGAGAGAAGTCAGGATGTGGCCCGTCAAACAAGGGTGACCTCGGCCCCTGAGGAACCGTCAAGAGCAGTGCCCTCTCCTCACAACAACACCTGGTTGAAAGTTCATCTCTGATATGGGGTGTCGGAGGTGGGGTTGGGGGGGGGGGGTTGGAGGTCATTTGGCACTGGCATGCGCCGGAAGTGGATGGTGCCACATCTGCACTAGTCATACACATCCACAGTATTTTTCACTTATTCAGATGTTGGTAAAGAGATGTTTGGAATGTTGGCAGCGGGATGATGCTAGGTTCCATGAATATATTATATATATATATATATATATATATATATATATATATATATATATATATATATATATATATATATAATTTTTAATTGAAAATAAAAAAAAATTTATGGTGTGGAATGCGAAGACTTGGCAACGTAGCAGTTCAAAGATCAGCTGACGCCATCTCGCCGGTACAGTTGCTGATTGCCAATTTCCTTCACACGATAGTTAGAAGTCGACCTTGCACAGCTTGCCTCAACGCGCACACGCGCGGGTGCACACTACACACACACACACACACACACACACACACACACACACACACACACACACACACACCACACACACACACACACACACACACATGTTTGATGATCACAACCTACAAAATCCTCAGGGAATCGACCGGGTAAACAAGGATAAACTATTCAACACTGGTGGTACGCGAACAAGGGGACACAGGTGGAAACTGAGTACTCACATGAGCCACAGGGACGTTAGAAGGAACTTTTTCAGTGTCAGAGTAGTTAACGGATGGAATGCATTAGGCAGTGACCTGGTGGAGGTTGACTCCATACATAGTTTTAAATGTAGATATGATAGAGACCAGTTGGCTCAGGAATCTGTACACCAGTTGATTGACAGTTGAGAGGCGGGACCAAAGAGCCAAAGCTCAACCCCCGCAAGCACAAATAGGTGAGTACACATACACACACACACACTACGTGAACTGAACCTTACGACACTGGAAGACGGAAGAGTTAGGGGAGACTTGATCACTACCTACGAAATTCTTAGACATGACAGCGTACATAAAGATCAACTGTTTAACACTGTTGGTAAGCGAACAAGGGAACACAGGTGGAAACTGAGTACCCAAATGAGCCACAGGGACATTAGAAAGAACTTTTTCAGAGTAGTTAACAGGTGGAATGCACTAGGCAGTGATGTGGTGGAGGCTGACGCCATACACAGTTTCAAATCTGGATATGATAGAGCCCAGTAGGTTCAGGAATCTGTACAGGAGTTGACAGTGAGAGGCGGGACCAAAGAGCCAGAGCTCAACCCCCGCAAGCACAACTAGGTGAGTACACACAAAACACAGCAGTTTACAGACAAGGAACCCCCAAGATGTTGCCTGCCAGACAAGGAAGCCCCAAGATGTTGCCTACCATGAACAAAGAGATGAACAACGACCAGACAAAGAGAGTGAAAAACACGTTTAACAAGAAAAGCAGGTAGAACAAGCAGGAAGAACATTAACTGCTGAACGTGAGGTGCAGAAGACCGCTGAACACAGCAGTTGGCCTAGCGTGGGAAACGACACAACCGCAGGAAGAACAAAACTTGCACACTGGCTGAACAGGAAGATCAATGTTCTTAATAATGGAGTTTACAGTTGATTTTCCTAACTAGGAGAGGGACGCCATCGATGTTCGGTCTGTATAACCGACTGACTAGCACGCTTAGGCTTGCCGTGCAGACACAACGTCCAAAATACAGTGCTAACCTCACCAGAAACGTACGATCCCAAGCACCATAGGTGAGTACACACACAGAGCTTGGTAAACACGCACCGCATGGGTTCAGGGAGCAAGTTGTCTACTCACCAAGGTTAAAGAATTCATGATCAAGCAACAATGTTAATACATAGAAAGAGAAGAATGGGGCAGCTGCATTTACTGGACGTCCAGAAAGCTTTTGACACAGTACCCCATATGAGGACTGTTGCATAAATTGGAAAAACAGCTGGAGTAAGAGGTAGGTGCTCCAGTGGATAAGGGAGTACCTAAACAACAGAAAGCAGAGTGTTACTGTGAGGGGTGAGACCTCAGACTGGCGGGATGTCACCAGCGGAGTCCCGCAGGGTTCTGTACTCGGACCAATCCTGTTTCTGATATACGTAAATGATCCCAGAAGAGATCTTCCTCTATGTTTGCTGATGATGCTAAAATATATGAAAAGATTAAGACAGAGGAGGACAGCAAGAGGCTGCAGGATAACCTGGGACAGACGAAGGAATGGTCCAACAAATGGCTACTAGATTTTAACTCGAGCAGTGCAAAGTGATGAAGATAGGCGTAGGGAGTAGGAGGCCAAACACAAGCTACCAGCTGGAAGAGGAAATCCTTCGGAAGTCAGGACGAGAGAAGAATTGTGGGGTCGATATCACACAGACCTGTCCTCGAGGCCCGCACCAAAAGGATAACATCAGCGGGCTATGCAAGGCTGGGAACAGCAGCAAGGCTACCCATGCGCTTTGGAGATCTGACACGATAGAAAAGATTTCAAAGTGTAAACGTTCCGGAAGAACATATGAACGTTTCTCGGCGACTATTTGGTCAAGATGTGCTCAAGATTGTTCAGATGTAGTAAGTTGAAGCAGCTAAGGAACCAACTATTCTGAAGATGCAACTGAAGCTCTGTTTCTTGAAGATTGGTTAAATCTAAGACAGTAATTGCCTCATAATATAAAAATAATACATAAAGAGCTGCGGACAAAAATAAAATATACATTAGTACCGAAAATAAAATAACAAAATATAAACCAGATATCATGGGACTGTCAACCCTTGCAAGAGTTTGTCCTGATAATTTCCCTTCCTTTCCCTCTAACATCAATTTTCCTTCCCTCCTGTTTCTCCTCTTCCTTCCCCTCTTCTTCTCCTGTTTCTCCTTCTAATATTCCAATTCTTTAATCCCTATTTATGATTCGTCATGTACATTCACATTTTCTTGTTTTTGCACGCTTATCCCCCTTCCCCCCTCCAATTATTCTTGTGTATATTCTTCCCTATTATCGTCTGTTGTTCGTCACGCCCTTCTGTTCCTCGCGAGGTGGCCTGTTGCCTCTCACCTCTCATTTAACATCGATTTCCTTCCCTTCACGATGGCTTAAGACTCAGGTTAATGTCCTTCACTCATTCCTTAAGACTCGGGTTAATCTCCTTCACTCATTCCTTAAGACTCGGGTTAATCTCCTTCACTCATTCCTTAAGACTCAGTTAATCTCCTTCATCATTCCTTAAGACTCAGGTTAATCTCCTTCACTCATTCCTTAAGACTCGGGTTAATCTCCT
>WNGS01000411.1:12662506-12688663 GCA_020271785.1 Procambarus virginalis
GCAGGGTCGGCAAAATCAGGGTTAGGAGGCATGGGTAAACTTAGTAAGGAGAGAAGGAAAGGAGCGAGAGAGAACAGACCAGAGGCGGACTGACGGGGTCCGGAGGAGGAGGAGACAACTGAGAGGAGGCAGGCAAGGACAGTTGGAGGAGGGGGGGCAGAAATCAGGGAGTGCACCTCAGGAAGGGCTGCAACAGAGAGGGAAGTGGGGGCGGAAGAAACCTCCATATCAGAGACAGGGGGTTCGACTACTGAAATGGGAGGGGATGTAGTGACAGAGTAGAGGAGGGGGGTGAGGAAGAAAGCGAAACCTTCTTACCCGCCGGAGAGGAAGAAGGAGAGGAGCCAGGCTTACGTTTCTGACTCGAAGAGACAGGCGTCCAGTAACAACGTACCGGGCGACAGACTCAATGGTCTCAGCAGGAGAAGAGGAAACGAGAGAGAACAACACGAAGATTGCTGGGAGGATGATGGATATCAGCCTGGACAGACAGGTGGCGTGGAGGGTCAAGAGACTGGGGGGAGGGTCGGGAAGAAAGAGTGGGGGGAGATGGGAAGGAACAAAGGAGATATGGCGGACTGGGTAGGAAGGGGGAAATCTCAGATGGGAACCGGGAGGGAGACCATCTGGGACCGGAGGCAAAGGAATAGGGAAGGGGTGGTGGGGTGTGGTCGGGTTTAAGGCCTGGAAACGGTTTGAGACTGAGGAAGACGGAGGAAGGACGAGGTAGGTAACGCAACACGCGAGCGTAGGAGACGCCCGCGAAAGGGGTGAGACGACGAACTTGGCGTCTCGCTCAGGAAAAACAGACGATCACGGTGCTTCAAGTTGAGGACGGCTTCCTCGAGTTTGTAGTGCATACACGAGCGTGAGAAGGTAGGGTGGGCTTCACTGCAATTGAGGCAGCGAGCCTGGGGAAGTGCACTCGGACTTAGAATGACTATCGTCCCCACACAAGGGGCACAGATACACAGTACTGGGCATTTGAGGACACCATGCCGAACTTCCAACACTTATTGCATAGTCTAGGAGAGGGAATGTACTCCTGAACGGAGCATCTGGCACCAGCAAGAATAATAGAGGGCGGAAGGGCCCTACTATCAAAGGTGATTTTTACAACTCGAAGGGGCTGACGGCGACGACCACGAGGGGGTCGAGTATAACGTGTCCACCTGGAGGACAGAATGGCCTTGGGCTTCGAGAATATGTTTAATATCCTCATGGCAATCTTTGAGGTCCCGAACACCAGTTGCAACATGGGTGGGAGGAGAACAGTGCCAGTGTCGGCATTTAACCGAGAGTTCTTGGAGACCCGAACAGGGGTCTCGCCAAAGCAGGACAAAGCGGCTAAGCGAGTAGCTGCATCCTGAGAAGGAGCAGCGACGACACGCGTACTGTAACTGCTGGAGTTAAAAGTAACAGAGGCATCTACTGAATCAACAAGGTGTTCATGGAGGGAGAAACCGTCAGGAGGAGTAGAATCCAGATGGTGGAGATCAAAGTATTTAGCCCACGTAGCGGGACCAAACAAGGCGTTGTAAGTAGTATTACGGGAAGGGATCGTGCGAGTGCGGCCGTGGCGGGAACGGCGTTGAGAACCCCCAGAGTTCATGGGAGTAAAAGGTGCAGTAGTCACAATGAGAGACGAAGCCGTGCCAGGGGACGAGGTGGTCACCATTGGGGGCTGGGGACTCGACCCTACCGCAGAGGAGGGAGGGGAGCTGAGGGGAAGTAGTCAGGTCGTCGGGGCCCAATGCAGCAGGGGCTACAGGGCCTGGTCTTCCAACACAGTCCGACTCGGGGCTTGGTCGCCCACCCTACGAGCCTGAGAAAGTATAAGGGAAACATTATCAGCCATGAAAACGAGGGAAAACTTTCATTCACGAATGTGCCCCCACACCCACCATGGAGCCACAATTAGAGGCAGGACACCCAACAAGAAGCTATCACCGATCTTGCCGGGGCCCCCCAGGGGTGCGTCGTGAGTATACGCCCCACAAACGCCACCTTAAGAACCGTGAGTCCGTCGAGAGCGGGTTCAGTGACGAAAGGAGGATTGACAATAAAAGGGTCCCCTCGCTCGAGACGTTGGGCACTACAGTTCTACTGGTGCAAGAGTATGCCTCCTCAAACACCCGGGCGTCAAAACAAAAGAAGGTCGAAAGAATAATCAAAACAGGCAAAAGGTCGGCAGGAAATGACAATTTGATAGGAGAAGAGGGAGGAGAAAAATGAAACACGAGGAAAAAGAAAAGGGGTCTGGCAAAATTGATAAAGGCAGCAGCAGGAGCATAAGGCTGCAAAAGGACAGAGGACTGACCTATGGAGCATCACACTCCAGCAGCTGCCCACCAAGCCCCCTCATGGCGACAACGAGCCAGACAGTGAGGGGGTGTCTTGATGAGAACACTACACTTTGTTCTATGATGAGAACACTACACTTTGTTCTGCGTCACTGCAAATTGAAGGAGCTCGCGCCAGACGTTGATGGAATTTTTCCTTTCAAAAGTTCACTCAAGTTATCAATGGACTTAATAGAAGAATGACATACAATATACACAATATATACAAACAGACGAAATTCAAATTTAGTTAGTTTATCTTCCTTCTTTGATTGAACAGACATGATGCTCGTCTGCTGATGACTTACCTCTGATATATTTTGTTTGTGTTTTAATGATTCACTGTGTTTCTTTAAATCACTTCTATGGGCTCTCATCTCAGTTCTACAAACTTTACAATCTGCCTTATTTCCATCTTCTTTCACTTCAGCCAACCACTTTCCAAACACGGGATCCTTTAGCCAGGACATCTGAAATGTTTTCTGGTATTTAGACCACTTTCCATTTTACACTTTTTATCTTAACACTTAATTATACTTACTTTTATAATCGTTTTGTTATCAAAAGAAGGCACCAAGCTGGGAAGGCTACGTAGCACCATCAAATGTACGGAATAATCAGAAGGCGCTAAATATCACCAAGGATGCCAATATGAGAACAGAAACACATAAGGCGAACGATATCAAAAGTATCTGATTCACCAAGAATTCTATCAAGGGACAAGTGACCACGGGGGACGGTCAGGAAGCAAGACACACGTTTGTCCTGAAAGTCAGGACATTCAACAAGGATATGCATGGTCGTAAGAGGGACAATGCAGTCTGGACAATAAGGAGCAGGATGGCACTCCATTAAGTGTCCATGAGTTAAGCATGTATGGCAAATACGCAACCATGCCAGAGCCATTTCCCACCGCTGGTTCTGGTGGTGGGAGGAAGGCCACGGGGACACACTACTTTTAAGAGCATGCAGTTTGTTACCAGTAACAAAAGACCAACAACTCTGCCAACGGGCAGGGATGAATAACTGGATAAAAGTCAGAATAAGGAATACCTTTACGAGAGAGGGGACAAGTGCGGATAGCTTACTTAGCGGCAGCGTCTGCACACTCATTTAGGGACACACCAATATGGTTGGAAACCTAGCAAAACTCCACCTTCTTAAATCTACTGGAGATAAGAAACAGCCAATGCTGAATTTCGACTATCACCGGATGAATTGGATTAATGGACTCCAGAGCCATGAGGGCACTGCGAGAGTCAACTACAACAACAAAGAAGGATTGGCAGCAAGACAGTAGGAGACGAAGAGCATAGAGAATAGCATAAAGTTCTGCCATGAAGATGCTAGTCTCCGGAGGCAGGCGACACATATAGGTTTGGTCAGGAAAAACAACAGAGTAGCATCTGCCGTCTGCAGACTTAGACTCATCAGTGAAGACGGGAATAGAGTGGGAGTAAGAAGAAAAGTGTTCAAGGAAAAGGTGTTTCAGAACTGTAGGAGGGGTAAAAGCTTTAGTCACTTGGATCAGGGTTTTACATAATTTATTAACGGGGACCCTCCATGGGGGCAAGGATGGAATAACACGAGGAGAAATATTGGTAACACTAACCAAAAGAGAATTCTGTAGGCGAGTCAACCGTACAGAAAGAGGGAGGTGGTGAAGGGGGAACAGGGACCACAGGAGGGGCAAAAGTCAAAGCACGACATAAGCGAGAGTGAGGGTGTTGTAAGGACCACGCAAGGTAGTGAAGACAGTAGCGATTTTGGAGAGACAGGACGCCGGTTTCAACATACAGGCTGAGGGTAGAAGTCGAACGAAAGGCACCAGAGCTGAGGCGTAACGCAGTATGATGCTGAACATTAAGACGGCGGAGAGTAGAAGGAGAAGCAGACGAGTAAGCAGGGCAACCATAATCGAGTTTAGACAGGACGAGAGAGGAATGTAAAGATAGGAATCTTCGCCTATCAGCTCTCCAAGAAGTATGGGACAAAACCTTAAGGAAGTTAAGGACCTTAGACCATTCATCTCGGAAATGAGAGATATGGGGCGACCAAGTCAAACGAGTGTCAAAGATTAATCCCCAAAAGTTAATCCCTGTACACAAGGGGATGACCATAAAGCGTCAAAGAAGGACGAAGGACGATATGCTTATGGGTAAAAGTCATAGCACAAGTCTTAGTTGTAGATAACTTGAAGCCATGATGGGTGACCCAAGACAACACGGCATCAATCTCAAGTTGAAGCTGCCGTTAAAGGAAAGGAGAGTCATCACCGCGACAGCAAAGGGTAAGATCATTAACACAGAGCGCTGACAAGATGCCAGAGGGAAGAGAGGAAAGAATACCATTGAGGGCAACAAGGAAAAAGTGTAGTGCTCAGAACACTACCTTGGGTTACATCTTCGTATTGCCAAAAAGAGGCATTGAGAGTGGTACCAAGCCTCACTTTAAAGGAACGACTAGAGAGGAAGCTTTCGAGGAAGAGAGGGACATTACCACGAAGGCCATAAGAACGAAGTTGGGACAGAATATGGTATCTGCAGGTAGAGTCATATGCCTTTTCTAGGTAAAAAAAACGTCGGCAACAAAGAAGGTCTTCGCAGCAAAAGCAGTATGAATACAGATCTCCAAGTTTACCAAAACATAAGTCGTGCTACAGCACTTGCGAAAACCAAATTGAGAAGGGGAGAGGTGGTGACAGTGTTCTAAGAACCACATCAGACGGACATTGACCATACGTTCAAAGAGTTTGCAAACGCAACTCGTGAGGGGTAATGGGGCGGAAGTCTTTAGGGGATGTCCCCAGAGACCCCGGTTTCCAAATAGGGAAAACAACCGCATAGATCCAGCCGTCGGGGACAGACGACGACTCCCAGACACGGTTATACAGATTCAGTAAATACTGAGATGCGAATGGAGGAAGATGGAGAAGGGGAAGGGAATTATTAGGGGAAAGCACCAATTGTTATTACAACTATATAGTACTTGGAAGGGGTCAGGATAAGGATTTGGCATGTAACGGAGGGAAGGAATGGTGCCCAACCACTTGGACGGTCGGGGATTGAACGCAGGGAGATGGAGAAGCATCTCATAATGAATGCCATTTGAGCCCGCTGCCATAGAACTGCAGAGGGCCGGAGCAGACTGAAATTCGGAGAGAGAGACGAGATCATTATAGGGAAGTCGGAGATGAGTACGGAAATCTAAGGGATGAGATTCAAGGTCGGGCTTACGAAGAAGGAAGGATTGAGGAAGGTGAGAACCGGAGTCAACAGCCGAAAAGTAGGAACATAGTTCGGTTCACTGAATCCGCCACAAGAGAACCACGAAGGTGAAGGACCGGCGAGACATCTGGAACAAACTTACCCGCTATCTTGCGGATTTTCTTCCAGATCTGCAGCAGAGGAGTATCGGATGTAATGGAGGAGACATAAGATTTCCAACTCTCACGTTTAGCTGTACGAATGGTCCTACGGGCCACCTCACTCACCTTCTGAAACAAAAAAAAAAAGAATCAGCCGTCTGCCGGCATCGGTGTTTCTCCAAGGCTGCAAGCTTACAGCAGACAGCTCGAGCAGTCTGCAGTCCATCAGGGAATGCACTTCCGCATGCCCCGGGAGGGAGAGTGAGAAATAGAGCAGAGGGCAGTATCGAAGACGGTATTATGAAAGAGGAGGAGGAGGGCTCGAGGGAGAGGCAGAGTTCAGAGGTCGGAGATAGTAGCACGGAGGATGAATAAGTTCCAATCAGCCTTGGCAAACTGCCACCTAGGGAAGGAGAGGGGAGGGTGAAAATAGAAAAAGGTAACAAGGATGGGAAAATGGTCACTGTTATGGAGTGACCATTTTTCAAGGAAAAGAAACATCAAGAACCTGCCACGTGAAATCTAAGTAAAGAGACGACGTGAAGAGAGAAAGATCAAGACAGGAAAGGGTGCGAGTGCAGGAGTGGGTTCATCAGAATTCAGAAGTGACAGGGAAGAAGAGAGGACAAATGGTCCAAGAAGGCGGCCTCGGGTGTTTGTCAGAACATCACCCCAGAGGGTATGCCAACAGTTGAAAATTACCCAACAGGAGCACAGGCTCTGGTAAAGAGTCCAAAAGGTGCTTAAGATCAGGAAGTGAAAGCTGGATATTTGAAGGGAGAAACAAATCCACAAGGGCCGTGACGAGGATTCGAACGCAGAGTGGAGAAGTCGGAGAGAGTAGCACGGAGAATGAATAAGTTCCAATCAGCCTTGGCAAACTGCCACCTTGGGAAGGAGAGGGCAAGGTGAAAAGAGAAAAAGGTAACAAGGATGGGGAAATGGTCACTGACGAGGATTCTGTTCGAATCCTCGTCACGGCCCTTGTGGATTTGTTCATTTGATGCATCATGCTATTGTGATTTCTGTGTGTTTTAAAGGGAGATAAATGGAACAGACCGTATACCATTTACTTACAAAGATACGGGCAGCAAAACATTGGATAGGCGACTGAAAAATTAGGGGGACGAAGGGAATATCAGTACAAATCAAGAGAGCAGTAGAGTTATGGGCCCCAGCAAGAGCTGGGGGGGGAGAGAAAGAAATAACCACGAAAGTGACCAGGACGAGCACCAAGCATCGGCTCCTGGAGACATACACAAAGCGGTGAAAACTGTGTAATCAGAAGTTGGAGTTCATGGAAGTTGGCATAAAATTCACGAATATTCCATTGAACCATAGGCATTGTCAAAAAGAGAGAGGACAGCAATAGAGAACAGTGAAGAAACAAAGGTAAAGAAGAACACAGCATATTAAAGAAGTTCGGGATCAGGATCAGTGAAATCAGGGCTAGGGGGCATGGGTAAACTTGGGAAAGACGATGGAGTTAAGGGAGTGGGAGGACAGACCAGAGGTGGACGGACAGGGTCCAGAGTAGGAAGAGGCAACGGAGAGGGGCGGTCAAGGACAGCAGGGAGGAGAGGGGGGCAGAAACAGGGGATCGCACCTCAGCAAGGGCAGCAACCGAGAGAGAGTCTGCAGATAAAAGAACATCCATAGCTGGGACAGGGGAGTCAGACCACCGAAATGGGAGGGGACGCAGTGATAGAGTCAGAGGTGAGGGCGAAGAAGCCAGGCTTACGTTTCTGACTCAAAGAGACAGGTGTGCCAGCGACAACGTACTAGGCAACAGACTCAATTGTCTCAACAGAAGATGAACGGGAGTGAACAACATGAAGATTGCTGGGAGAATGATGGACAACAGCCTGGACAGACAGGCAGCGTGGAGGGTCAAGGGAAAGGGGGAAGGACTGGGAAGACAGGAAAGAAGACACAGGAGATACGGCAGACTGGGAAGGAAGGAGGAAAACACCAGATGGAGAACCAGGAGGATCCCGTGGTTCAGAAAGAAAGGGAGCAGGTGAGGTAATTGTGGTCGGTGTATCCGAGACTAAGGCCTGGAAACGGTTGAGACTGAGAAAGGAGGGAAGGGCGAGGAGAGGTGGAATGCAGAACACGAGCATAAGATATGTTAGTGAAAGAGGAGACACAGTGCCTCGCATCAGGAAAAGACAAACGAGTGCGGTGCTTCAAATTGAGGATGGCTTCCTCAAATTTGTAGCGTATACACGTGCGGGAGAAGGTAGAGTGGGCGTCACCGCAATAAAGTCATTAAGCCTGGGAAGAAGAGCACTCAGCCTTAGAGTGACCAGAGTCTCCACACATGGAGCATAGACACGCCACACTCGTGCATTTAAGGGCACCATGTCCAAATTACCAGCACTTATTGCAGATCCTAGGAGAAGGAATGTACTGCTGAATGGAGCATCTAACACCAGCAAGAATTATAGAAGGCGGAAGGGTCCTGCCATCAAAAGTGATTTTCACAGCTCCCAGTGCTATATAGTCATAATGGCTTGGCGCTTTCCCCTGATAGTTCAATTCAATTCACTTCACAACTCAAAGCAGCTGACGACGACAACCACGAGATGCGTCGGGTGAACGTATCAACCATGGAGAACAAGTGGTCTTGGGCTTCAAGGATATCTTAAATATCCTCGTGGCAGACTTTCAGGTCCCGAACACCAGTCGCAACATGGTACGGGAGGATAACAGTGCCAATACTGGCCTTTAACTGGGCATTTTAGGAGATCCTAACAAGGTTCTCTCCAATACTGGACAATGTGGCTAAGCGGGCAGCTGCTTCCTGAGAAGGAGCAGCAACGACACGTGTGCCAAATCAGGGGGGGGGGGTAAAAGTAACAGAGGCATCCACTGAATCAACAAGGTGTTTATGAAGAAAGAAATCGTCAGGAAGAGTAGAATCCATATGGGTGAGGTCAAAATATTTAGTCCATGTAGCAAGACCAAATAAGGTGTTGTACATATTAGCACTGGAAGGGATCATGTGAGGCCGTCTGTGGGGAAGTCAGCACTGAGCACCCCCAGTGAGAGGGGGGGGGTAAAAGGTGCAGTTGTCACAATGAGAGAAGTAGTTACTCCAGGTGATGAGGTGGTCACCACAGGGGGCTTGGGGCTCAACCCTACCACAGAGGAGAAAGGGGAGTGGAGGGGGTAGTCAGGAGGGCCAAAGGTGTAGCTTGGCCTGGGCCCAATGTAGTGGGGGCTACAGGGCCTGGTCTTCCAACACAGTCCGACTCGGGGGCTTGGTCGCCCACCCCACGAGCCTGAGAAGTTATAAGAGGATCATTCAGCGGCATAGAAACGAGGAGGTAATAATTTCATTCATGAATGAGCCCCCATACCCACCATGGAGCCACAATTAGAGAATAGGACACCCAACAAGAGACAGGCTGGCCCCCCCCCCCCGCCCCCCAGGAGTGCATTGTGAGTATACGGCCCACAATCTCCACCTTAAGAACCGTCAGTTCGTCGAGATCGGGTTCAGCAACGAGAGGAGGACTGACAATAAAGGCATTCCTTCGCTTGCGACGTTGGGTGCCACAGTTCTATGGAGGAGAGAGTGTGCCTCCCCAAACACCCGATCATCAAAACAGAAGATGTCCGAAAGAATAATCAAAACTAGCAAAAGGTCGATGGGAAAGACAATGAGAAAGGAGAAGAGGGGGGGGGGAACGAAACATGGAACGGAACATAATTATTAATTACTGATTTTCGGGATAGTAATTAATTGCTTGAGGGTAGTCAAGGGTGATTGCCGTTCTCTTAGCAATTTGGATATAGAATTGTAGTAAACTATCGAGTAGACGATAGTAACAGATAACGTAACTCACGTTGGGATTATTCAGCTGTACAGGGAATAATGGGGATTTCTCACTGAACGCTCGACGGGTAAAGTGCTTGTGAAATTCCGAGTTACGACTGACAGTTGTACAGTTTGATTTGTCTGTGGAAGACAAGATTAAGTTAATGTAGGTGCTACTTTAATATTAACGTTTTTACTTAGTCATTGATTGCTGATCGTCCGAGGGACGGAGTGTTAAAGTAAGAATTTAATTAAGGAGGGTTGCTGGAGTTGCCAGTAACCCCATTAGTCATTGTAATGTCATTGATAGGCTACTAGCTTGATTGCATGCAACTACTATTGCAGGGGAGGGCTGAAAGAAGAGTAAAGTAACTGGGCGCCTGTTACTGGAGGCGCGTCTCCTAACCTGCCTCGTTGTTCTTGCATTAGTGATTATAGATTAGTATGTTTGCTTGCTTGCTTGATTGGATCCTCTGTGATCACTCAGTATATTCAAGTTAGTTCATTTATGCAGCACTCGGGGCTGGTGTCTAGCTGTCGTAAAGGTGTCACAGGAAGGATTACGACTAACGTGATTGATATTGTTCGTTGTTGTAGTAAGTACTTTGTTGAATAAACTGTTGTTATATTGAACGCTGTCTTTCGTTACACCCCACACATTTTATTGATTTATAATTGTTCTGCCATGTTGCCTGAATTTATTATTGCTATTCATTTTGAGACTGCTTTTGAGACTAGAGCTCCATAGCACCCCACAACTATATAAATACGTTGTGAGAACCCCGTGACCTCCCGCTCCTGTGCCAGGTAAGTTACGGGCTCACCATAGCCCGTGCTACTTGGAACTTGTTCCGAGTAATTGAATCTATAACAACAACAACAACAACCCCGTGACCCACTCGTTAGATTCGCTCCAGCGAATGACGAAGGTCGACGGCCTAAGTGGTAGGGACTTCATACTTTTGAGGTCTCGGCGTTTGCTTGCACCTAGTTAATTGTTCTATGGCCTCTAGAGTGGGGAATGAGCTGCTTACTGCACTTAGCGTGTTAGCTAAGCAAGTCCTTCCTCAGGAGACCCATCAAGACTTTCAGTTTAAAGTTGACGGATGTAATACTAGAATATCTCGACAGAAAAAAAATCTTCAAAAAATCTATGGCCCCTGGGAAGAGTTACCTTGCTTTGCGGTTACTTTTTATTTTGAATTGTGTTGTTGTGTTAGATTTAGCTACTCAGAACAAAAACTTCAAAGTAGCACGGGCTATGGTGAGCCCGTAGTGAACTTACCTGGCACAGGAGCGGGGCTGTGTTCTTTCCAAGGTTCCTAGGATCAACGTCCCCAGGGGAGCCGGTCTCTAACCAGCCCTCCTGCGGTAAGTGGTCTAGTCAATCAGGCTGTTGGACGCAGCAGTGATTTGTACACATTACATTATAAAAGCAAAAATAAATATCATAGAGTTTAACATTAGTAGCCCAAATTAGCCCAACTTGCTTTTAAATTAGCCCAAAAAGTCGCAAGTAGAGAAATTACAAATTTGGGATCGTGGGGGATCTCAAAAGTAGCCCAATTTGCTGCTTGCAGCCCAATCTGGCAACATTGCGGCGTGTCACACCGCAGGCCCTCCAAATTGCTGTGGGTCTCTGCCACGCTTCCCCAATCCACACTGAATACAGGTGTATTTGCAGCGATGCAGTGGCCGACAGGTACGGCAGGCATGGCCTGCTCTGCTACATCAGAGGAGGATGGCATGCAAGATACAGAGAGGTTAATGACATTATTACGAGGAGTCTTACCGCAGCCGGTTGTCCAGCAGAGAGAGAACCTCGTTACCTAATGACCCGCAACTCTGACGAGGCTATCGGTCGCCCAGACAGGATCAAAGTGAGTCCCTGGAATAATGGTAGACAGCTGGTGTTGGACTACACCTGCATTACAACATTAGCTATCACCAATGTTGACTTCAGTGCTGCACATCCAGGCGGTGCTGCCACTCACTGGGAAGCAGACTCGTAAATACAGAGGAAGACTCGTAAATACAGAGAAAGTCTCGTAAATACAGAGATCTTGATCACCAATACAATTTTTTTTTAGAATATAACAAGAGTTGTTACATTCTTGTACAGCCACTAGTACGCGTAGCGTTTCGGGCAGGTCCCTGGAATACGATCTCCGCCGCGAAGAATCGTTGTTACAACCAAGTACACATTTTACTGTTGCGTTAAACAGAGGCTACAGTTAAGGATTTGCGCTCAGTAAATCCTCCCCGGCCAGGATACGAACCCATGACAAAGCGCTCGCGGAACGCCAGGCGAGTGTCTTACCACTACACCACGGAGACTGTTAATACATTAGATTTTGTCCCCATTGCCTCGGAGACACTTGGTGCCTGGTGTTAAAGTGCTGTTAGTTTGTTTAAGGAGCTGGGTTCTAAGCTAATTGAAACAACTAGAGACCCTAGAGTCGTCAGTTTCCTCTTTCAGCGCCTTAGTGTAGCAATCCAGAGAGGAAACGCACACTGCATCCATGGTTCCTGCCCGCCATCTGAGGAGCTGGAGGAGCTATACAACTTGTGACAAGTAGTCTTGTACCCTGCATGTAACCAATGTTGTAACCCTTTTTGTGTAATGACATTTTCAAATAAAGTTAGATATATATACACACACACTAAAAGAATAGGGGTGGTAGGGGAAGAAAATATCAAAGTGCTCAGTGAGGATCCACAAGGTCTTCTCTGAGTACTCTATTTTTTTCTCCGAGGCTATGGGTCCCCTACACTTGCACCAGAGGTGGTACCCCTTCTAGGTTAAAAAAAAAAAATACATATATATTTTATATTATATATGTCGTACCTAGTAGCCAGAACGCACTTCTCAGCCTACTATGCAAGGCCCAATTTGCCTAATAAGCCAAGTTTTCATGAATAAATTGTTTTTCGACTACTTAACCTACCTAACCTAACCTAACCTAACTTTTTCGGCTACCTAACCTAACCTATAAAGATAGGTTAGGTTAGGTTAGGTTAGGTAGGGTTGGTTAGGTTCGGTCATATATCTACGTTAATTTTAACTCCAATAAAAAATTGACCTCATACATAATGAAATGGGTAGCTTTATCATTTCATAAGAAAAAACTAGAGAAAATATATTAATTCAGGAAAACTTGGCTTATTAGGCAAATCGGGCCTTGCATAATAGGCCAAAAAGTGAGTTCTGGCTACTAGGTACGACATTATATATATATATATATATATATATATATATATATATATATATATATATATATATATATATATATATATATAAGGGGGTACCACCTCTAGTGCAATTACAGGGACCCACAGCCTCAGAGAAGGGAACACAAAGTATTCAGGGAAAACTTGCCATTTAACTCTGAATACCTAAGTGTGTTCGCTTCTCCTACCACCCCCCTTTTTTATGGTGTACACTTTATTATGCAAGGTTATACAGTTACATATCTGATTTTATACAAAAATTAACATTAAGAGGACACAAAAAAAAGTTCGCTTCCTAGAGGCTGTAGATTTCCTTGAACTCCTCGGACGTCGGGCAGGAACCGAGGATTCAGCGAGCATTCCCCCTCTGGATCGCGACACTGAGGCGCTGAAAGAGAAACTTGCCGCTCTAGGGTCTCTTGTGGTGTCAATGAGCTTGGAACCAAGATCCTTAAGAACCCTTCTTGCACTCTCTCCCGATGGGCCTAGGGTCTCAGACCTTATTGGAACGAAGTTGTACCGATGATCTAATTGCCTGTACTTGGTTGACTTGGAATGAAATGTGGTCTCATACTTGGAATGAGACCATATATATAATATATATATATAATATATATTATATATTATATTATATATATATATATATTATATATATATATATATATATATATATATATTTCATACTTAAAAATAAAATTGTTCTACAGAAACTTCTTCTCCACGGCCAACAAAGCAGAGGAAAGAGCCCTAAAAGAGATCACTGAGAGGAACGTTATCCCAACTGACGTCAACCAAAAGATAAAACTAACAATATATTATAAGACACTGGATATAATCATAGGCGTCAGACCCAAATAATAAGCAAAAATGAACTTTCGAGAGTTAATTTTTAATCTTCCTGCGGTAGGAAAACCGCCAACCTGTTAATGAAGAATTCTCCCGACACCAAGAAAAACGCCTTGAAAGATACCAACGTTGCTTAGACCTTCACGAGCCCACTTGGGGATTGTCAGACCCAACGAACTCAGTATATAGGCAAGACAACATCGTCTCTCTCTAGGCGTTTAACAATGCACACACAACAGGGCTCCATCAAGGTACATATAATCTCCACACACAACGAGACAATCACCGGGGATATTATGACGAGCAACACCGAAATAACTGATAGATACAATGACAATAGAAGATTAGACATCAGTGAAGCGTTGCATATCAAGACATCTAGACCAGCAATCAATAACCAGCTAATACACAGTTTCACTCTACCTACTTCAAGACCCCGGGGCCAATGCAGAAGCTGGACCGAATGGCCCTGCAACAGGAACGGAAGCAGCCAGAAGAAAATAAACTACCAACATGTCACACTCTTAATTTACTACACCATTATATAGGACCAGTTAATAGGACGCCCATTAATACCCCATGTATGTCATACATCCATGTCACCTACCACTCACCATTAGGGGATATAATCAGGTGCTAACACAGAAGAAGTTGACGGAAGACATCTCCTGTCTACGAGGCTAACCATAGCCCGTGCTTCTTGCCCAGCTCCTGTGCCAGGTAAGTTACGGGCTCACCATAGCCCGTGCTACTTGGAACTTGTTCCGAGTAGCTGAATCTATAACAACAACAACAACAGCAGAAGAATTTGTCTTTGAGAATGTGAGGCCAGACCTTACGAAACGCATCACTAGGCGTCAGACCCAAATAATAAGTAAAAATGAACTTTTCAGAGTTAATTTTTTAATCTTCCTGCTTCAGTGAAGAAAAACGTAAGGAATATCGAGAAGACTCGCGCCAGAATCATAAATCTAAAACTTTGTCGTTTTCAACGAAATATATATATTAGTATGTATAAATATATAAATCTTGTGTATAGATATACAAATCATCACTCTTCATGGCCTCTCTCTCCCCACCCAATAAAGTATTCACCAACAGTAATGAAATATTGAACTAAGAAAGAAACCAGCCACCATCGACCTGTTTGTTACATACCCCGACAATGACTATCGAAGCTTAATGACTTTGTTTTATAGCTTATAGAGTTGAGTCGTGGTTGTTCTAAGACCAACCAACCCCTCTACCTACCACCCCACTCCCCCACCCCCAATCAACCCCTTCCCCCACCTCCATCTCGTCTTCCAGGTGGTGTTTTAAGACGGGGGAGCGGCGTCGGGAGCCACAGTGATCTTCCCGCGCGCCGGGCAGGTCTTCAGGGCGCTAGTGTCACACCCGGCGGCGGCCCAGCCTCGCTCTTCTGCGACAGGAGGATCCAAGAGAAAAATACGATATCCAGTTCTGTCACCGTCAGTCTTCCTGTCACTACCCACTTCTGTCATCGCCAGGTCACCGTCAGTCCTGTCACTACCCACTTCTGTCACCGTCAGGTCACCGTCAGTCCTGTCACTACCCACTTCTGTCATCGTCAGGTCACCGTCAGTCCTGTCACTACCCACTTCCTGTCACCGTCAGTCCTGTCACTACCCACTTCTGTCATCGTCAGGTCACCGTCAGTCCTGTCACTACCCACTTCTGTCACCGTCAGGTCACCGTCAGTCCTGTCACTACCCACTTCTGTCATCGTCAGGTCACCGTCAGTCCTGTCACTACCCACTTCCTGTCACCGTCAGTCCTGTCCCGGTCTCACCCGACATCCCGGCACCTGTTGGTGAGAAGACCATAACACTCACTCACCTCATATAAGAGAGGAAGTGAATGTTTGCACGAGTTACGGGCTATTCATGCCCGTGCCATCTCTGGGGCGGCTTGATCTTCATCAATCAATCAATCATTTTTGCACGAGGTATAAGGCAGGTGTGAGGCGTTCACATGTACCCCCCCCCCCCCCGCGCTCCCACCATATACTTAATAAGGGACAGGCCAAAGTAACTCCCCATTTCACCTTAAACTGCTTATCTCCTTTGTTTATCTATTTCGTGCTACCGTTTAGCACTTATCAATCCTTACCCATTACAAGCACCCCTCCTTTTTTTGGTCTCAATTCTTCTGTTTTTTGACCTGTTGTATATCATCCTTTATCCTTGGCATCCCTCATCCTTGGCTCTCGGCACCTCCCTCCCGCCCACCTATTAACTAACCCATTTGTCATCACCCAGATACATTACCTATAATTGTCTTCATTTTTCTCACGTCTTCCTTATCTCTGTGGTGTTATCCGTGTAGGCAGCGGTGGCCGGGTGGTGTGTGTGTGCTGCTGACACCCTCACCATGTTCCTCCTCCGGCACCTCCAAGCCCTGGTCGTCATCAGCGGTTAGTGTTGGCCTCACTACCTTCTCTCCCCTCACCTTCCTACCCTACACACACACATATATATCAAACAATAACTCTTCCCTCAATGTATAGTCGTAACGGCTTGGCGCTTTCCCTTGATAAATCCCTCCCCCCTCTTCCCTTAATGTATAAACCTTCGAAATTCGGCAAATAAGATACCGAGATTCATATCAAGAAGAGTTAGCACTAAGACTTCTGTTATTAAATGAACAAATTCAAAAGGGCCGTGACGAGGATTCGAACCTACGTCCGAGAGGATCCCAGACGCTGCCTTAATCGACTGAGCTACGACATGGTAAAAGAATTGCAACCGGGAAATCATCCTGATTTACCGACGGATCCTGCAGTCTCTCCGAGACACAAACCACAAACCGGATCCTTTTGGACGTAGGTTCGAACCCTCGTCACGGCCCTTGTGGATTTGTTCATTTGATGCATCACGCTATTGTGATTTTTTGTGTTCTAATGTTACTCTTCTGGTTTATCTTGGCCGTGTCAGGCCCCATAACACGCCACAGTTTGGGTCACTGCTATGAAGGGATGAGTTCACTTGGACGTGTACAGAGAAGGTTGACACAGGTAATACCGGGATATAGAAACCTTCAATATGATGATATTAAGGAAGCACAATTTACATTCTCTATAAAGGCGAAGAAAAAAGGGTGACATGCTTGAAGAATAAGAGTAAGGGTAAAGTCTTGAAGAATAAGAGTAATGGTAAAGTCTTGAAGAATAAGGATGAAAGGGTAAAACAAGGAGGAGGGATATTAACAGCGTATAAATATATGAACACAAAATAGATCACAAAACAATGGATACAAATTGTATAAGATTAGATTCAGATAAAACTAGATAAACATTCGTTTGGAGTTGGAATGAACGAATGAACTATCAGGGAAAAGCGCCAAGCCATTACGACTATATAGCACTGCGAAGGGGTCAGGATAAGGATTTGGGATGAGACGGGGGAAGGAATGGTGCCCAATCACTTGGACGGTCGGGGATTGAACGCCGACCTGCATGAAGCGAGATCGTCGCTCTACCGTCCAGCCCAAGTTAATTTATATACACTGAGAAGCGGGGTATACCTCTCACAATAAATACACTGAGAAGTATACCCCACGGTTGGTACATAATATGCCATAGCAACTAATGCATGTTCGCCTCGCCCTTCAGGCAAATGACCTAACACCAGTTGCGAAACATTTAGGTGGCGGAACTACTTTCTAGGTGTAATTTAAGACATTTGCCGTAGCCATACGCATAACTTTGATGAGTGATGACTACATATCCCCAATGTTGTGTTCATTGTGCAGGTGCTCTCCAAGGGACGAGTCAGTCTACAGATGTTGTAAAATTCACAGTCTCGGGGCTCCTAGAGCCCCACGCCACTCCAGGAGGAACACAGCCACACGTTCCGAAGGACCGGTGAAGCCCTCGCCTGCTCCAATGACATCAACGCCAGGAATCCCTAAACAACATTCATCTCCAGAAGGTTTGCGACCCAGCGCCGCAGAAGAGCCTCAGAGGCCCCAAGCAGCAGCCAAACTGTCGGTGTCAGCTGGCGCTTGGACAGAACCGCAGACATCAGCCAAACCCTCCAGCAGCCGGCTTCCAGTGTCTGCCGCTTTTACAGACGGGGAAGAGTTAGGTGTGCGGCAAAACATGAAGGAGTCCCCAGGCAGCGATAGACCCGCCGCGGATGCCTCGCCTGCAGGATACACACAAGGTGAGCTCTTTCAGTACCTGAGCGAGTTCTTTGTCATCCTCTGTAGGAGCACTGTACCTGATGTGTACTATCATCCTGTGTAGGAACACTGTACCAGCTGTGTACTATCATCCTGTGTAGGAACACTGTACCAGCTGTGTACTATCATCCTGTGTAGGAACACTGTACCAGCTGTGTACTATCATCCTATGTAGTAACACTGTCCCAGCTGTGTACTATCATCCTGTGTAAGAACACTGCAAAGCTTCAGTAGCATCACAGTCTTTTCATAGGAACATTGTACTAGGCTAAAATATACTCAACCTGAGAAGTAACTGCTAGCCTCCCCGAGCATATATTAAACATCAAGCAGCTCGAGACACTTGGACTATATTCAAAAGTACAATACAAAATGCTGCTTAGTTTCTCTTTGTCCAAAACAAATCGAAAATCTGTTGTTTTTTCCCCTCGTTGCTATCAAAATAAACGTTATAATTATATATAATTACCGGACAAGGAGGTGCCGCCGGAGAGGGTACCCGAGGCGGAGGTCGGCTCGGAGGCCGGGCCAAGGCCTCCGAGCAACACCGCCTCTACGACGACCTCTTCAAGACCTACAACAAGAACATCCGCCCCATCATCTTCCACGACGACGTCCTCACCGTCCACTTCGAGATCTCCCTCTTCAACGTCCTCAGCTTGGTAACAATTGTCTTATACACTCTTCCTGTTACGTCAGTATATAAGGTAACACTTGTGTTAACACCCCCCAGTGTTACCTCAGTGTTATATAATGTAAGAAATGTTACCACCCGGTGTTAGGTCAGTGTAAAAGGTACTGTATAGATACAAACCATAGAAGATAATTAGTCACAACTAAGTTGGGTGTGTTTCAGACGTGTTGGTGTGCTATTTGAAATTTGTGCTAGTTGAAAGTTGGTTGAAAATATTTGAATTATAATGAACGCGACGGTCCATGTGCAAACCGTCTCCTAATAGAGCGTCGCATTTTGACGTTTTGAACCTGCCCTCTTACAAAATACGTCTGAATTTGCCGTTTGCCCGTATGGCCGAAAAAGGACGTAATTTGAAAATGAAAAATAATTGAAAATAAATTTTGGAATTTTTTTTTTTTCCAAAACAGCAAGTTAAGGGTCCTCTGGGGTTAGGAGGGCAGGATGTTCTCCTAAGGTTTCAAAACGTCATGAAAACCGTTAATTGAAAGTTTCCTCTCCTAACATAACCGAGTAAGCCGGAGGACCCAAAACAGAAAACGAGACAGTACGTTACTTTCGTGAACCAATTCAATTTCAAATTACGTCCATTTTTGCCATACGGGCAAACAAGCGAAAAGCGACGTAATTTTAAGAGGACGGGTTGCTCCCTATGGCAAAATTTGTTGTACTAGAAATAATAGCGGCTCACGAAATTGACATACTGTCCCGTTTTCTGTTTTGGATCCTCTGGTAGGTTTCAAACTGTTTTGTTGTTTAACAGAAACTGTTAAACAACAGTTTCTTGACGTTAGGAAACTTTAGGAGGACGGACTGGGATGTGAGGGCCGCGCAGAAGCCCTTGACGCTCTGGGGTTGAGAGAGCAGATGTACTCCACAACGCCACATTACATCATTTTTTTTAGCATTATGCAAATAAGAATGGAGTGTATAATGATCTGCTCTGCGAGGCCCAGACCTGCAAGTTACACGGGGGACTAAAGTGTGGTGCAGGAGACAAGATCCAAACACAGGGATGACTGTCAGTACAAGGGCTGTAGAGGTGCAAACAATTCAAGCTATTTTGAAACGAGTGAGCGCAGGAACCACCGGGGCCAGATTCACGAAAGCACTTACGCAAGCACTTACGAACGTGTACATCTTTCCTCAATCTTTGACGAATTTGGTTACATTTATTAAGCAGTTTACAAGCATGAAAACTTCCCATTCAACTGTTGTTATTGTTATAAACAGCCTCCTGGTGCTTCGGAGCTCATTAACTGTTTAATAATTGGAAACAAAGCCGCCAAAGATCGAGACAAGATGTACAGGTTCGTAAGTATTTGCGTAAGTGCTTTAGTGAATCTGGCCCCCAGATGACTGCTGTCAGCAGACTCAGCACTTGCCCTTCCCACAGCTCGTGGTAAACCTTACCCACAAGGTTTCCCTGGAACACCACTCGCTAATCGATTAACAACCAGGTGCCCAATTACTGTTGGGTGAAGAGCACGAACAGTTAAGCATTAACGCTCAGCCAAACCTCCCGGTGCAGAAGTCGAACTCAGACCAAATCGCTCTCGTGGCGAGTGTGTTACCACTACGTCACCAATGACTGTTGTTGTTGTTAAAGATTCGCTACCTGGAACAAACAGCTCCAAGCAGCTCGGGCTATGGCGAGCCCGTAAGTACCAATGACTGGAGTGGCGGTACAAACTTTACAAGACAAACCAACAAATACAAAGTCCCGCAGCAAATGGGTACCTGATTGTAGGGCGTGATTGTCGGGTCGTGGTTCAGGGAAAACTAAGGTTTACCCTGGGCTGTGAGGAAGGTTTACCCTGGTCTGTGGGAAGGTTTACCCTGGTCTGTGGGAAGGTTTACCCTGGGCTATGGGGATGGTTTGCCCTGGTCTGTGGGAAGGTTTACCCTGGGCTGTGGAGGTTTACCCTGGGCTGTGAGGAAGGTTTACCCTGGGCTGTGAGGAAGGTTTACCCTGGGCTGTGGGGAAGGTTTACCATGGGCTGTGGGGAAGGTTTACCCTGGGCTGTGGGGAAGGTTTACCCTGGTCTGTGGGAAGGTTGACCCTGGTCTGTGGGAAGGTTTACCCTGGGCTATGGGGATGGTTTGCCCTGGTCTGTGGGAAGGTTTACCCTGGGCTGTGGAGGTTTACCCTGGGCTGTGAAGAAGGTTTACCCTGGACTGTGGGGAAGGTTTACCCTGGGCTGTGGGAAGGTTTACCCTGGGCTGTGGGAAGGTTTACTTTGGGCTGCGGGAAGGTTTACCCTGGGCTGTTCTGTGGAAAGGTTTACCCTGGGCTGTGGGAAAGGTTTACCCTGGGATGTGGGAAAGGTTTACCCTGGGCTGTGGGAAAGGTTTACCCTGGGCTGTGGGAAAAGTTTACCCTGGGCTGTGGGAAAGGTTTACCCTGGGCTGTGGGGAAGGTTTACCCTGGGCTGTGGGGAAGGTTTACCCTGGGCTGCTCTGTAAGAAGGTTTACCCTGGGCTGTGGGGAAGGTTTACCCTCGGCTGTGGGAAAGGTTTACCCTGGGCTGTGGGGAAGGTTTACCCTGGGGTGTGGGAAGGTTTACCCTGGGCTGTGGGAAGGTTTATCCTGATCTGTTCTGTGGGAAGGTTTACCCTGGGCTGAGGGAAGGTTTACCCTGCGCTTTGGGGAAGGTTTACCCTGGGCTGAGGGAAGGTTTACCCTGGGCTGTGGGGAAGGTTTACCCAGGGCTGTAGGGAAGGTTTACACTGGGCTGTGGGGAAGGTTTATCCTGGTCTGTGGGGAAGGTTTACCCAGGGCTGTAGGGAAGGTTTACACTGGGCTGTGGGGAAGGTTTATCCTGGTCTGTGGGGAAGGTTTACCCTGGGCTGTGGGGAAGGTTTACCCTGGGCTGTTCTGTGGGAAGGTTTACCCTGGGCTGTTCCGTGGGAAGGTTTACCCAGGGCTGTAGGGAAGGTTTACACTGGGCTGTGGGGAAGATTTATCCTGGGCTGTGGGGAAGGTTTACCCTGGGCTGTGGGGAAGGTTTACCCTGAGCTGTGGGGAAGGTTTACCCTGGGCTGTGGGGCGGGAAAGCTCTCAGTCTACTACAAGGAGTCACAAGTAGCCTGTTTCTGTACTCACCTGTGAAGAAATAAACAACTTCTCGCGATACAAGCAATACAGGGCGCGAATTTTCAGAAAATTATGTATTAAAAATATTTCTAAAGTTTATGAACAGTATTATTATTATTTAATAAAGGTGCACCATATGTTCACCCTTTGAAAAAAGAACAAATATTTTTTTTACTTTGAAACAAAATTAAAAAAAAAAGATATTCAAAAAATTCAAAAACTGAAATCCCTCGTCTCTAATTTTATAGGCATTGAGTAATGTCTAATTCTATAACACAAAAATCCTTGTCTAATTCAAGAATGTCGAGCTAATATACAATTCTCAATCAAGTTTAAGTTCAAGTAACTTTATTGAGACAAGAAAAAAAAATACATCTCAAAGGGATACAGTAGCTTAGGCTACTTCTACCCCCAAACATTATTGCCAACAGCATTTGGTGTCCCCAGGCGGTCACCCGTCCAAGTACTAACCAAACCCAACGTTGCTTAACTTCGCTGATCGGACGAGAAGCGGTGTTCTCAACGTGGTATGGCCGTTGCCAATTCTCAATCATTGCATTCGGCCGCCTGCTCCTCGCCTTTCAAGATGTAAAATAAATCCAATCTTTTTAGCGGGTTTCATGCGGCATATTTCTCCGTCCTCGTAGCCTCGTCCCTCGGCGCTCAATATCCCATTATTTGTTTATTACCCACTTCAACCACACTGACCATTATACCTACACAGTATTAAAATATAAAGCGCACCAAAATGTATTTGGTACAGATGACTTTCTCTGGTCAGAATTTAAGTGATCTGAAGCCTAAAAATGAATGGTTTATTGTCTTCGGCTGGTGATAATGCTCAAGGCATAAAAATATTGATCAGTATTAACTTCAGATTGTCTTAATTTTTTCACAATATCTTAACCGTGTTGACTAATACACTTAAAAAGGGTGACCGGGTCAACTAACCCGTCGTGGATCTGCACTCTGTACCGCATGTTCGCATAAAAGCTTAATAGGCAGCCTTTTTTGCCCCGGGAACACCAACGCGGTGTGCCCGTCCTCTCCAGCGTTCACGACGCCACTAAACTGATACGCAAAATTACCGAATAGAAAAGGGGGAGGGGAGAATAGAAAAATTACCGAAAAAATATCATCAGCCAGATACCCACACCCACATACAGACTGGCTAAGCGACTCAACCTCCTGCTGACACCTTATGTGCCTTGTGCCTTTAGCCTGAAGTCTCCAAAGGAATCCGTTGACTTACTGTGGGGAGCACGGGCCACAGGGATAAGAGCCTCTTTGGATGTGGAGTCGCTGTTTACCAACGTGCCTGTGGATGAAACAATTGGGATGATAATGGACAGAGTGTATCGTGATTCGGCTTGTACTCCTCTTGACATACCAGAGAGCATACTGAGAAAGTTACTCCAAGCCTGCACTAAAGAGGCACCCTTCTTGAGTCCCGATGGGCACATGTACAAGCAAGTAGATGGGGTCGCCATGGGTTCTCCCCTAGGTGTCCTGTTTGCGAACTTCTACATGGGCACCATAGAACAGAAGGTCTTAGTTGACATGGACTTGAAACTCGCCATATACTGCAGGTATGTTGACGACATTTTTATATGGGTACCTGATGTCAGACATCTGCAGCAGCTGAAGGAGGCATTCGAGCAAAATTCGGTATTAAGTTTAACTTACGAGATGGAGAGTGATGGGAAGCTGCCCTTTCTAGATGTAACAGTCACGGAAAGGAATGGAGGCTTCCACACTGCAGTCTACACTATGGAAACAAACATAGGAATGTGCGTTGACCAGACCACACACTAGAAGGTGAAGGGACGACGACGTTTCGATTCGAGACTTGAGAATGATCCAGGACGGACCGAAACGTCGTCGTTCCTTCACCTTCTAGTGTGTGGTCTGGTCAACATACTTTATCCACGTTATTGTGACTCATCGCCTGCATACGAACGTGCCTTAATGAAAATAGTGACTGTCCAGACAGGTACAAGAGGAGTGTTGTCAACGCTTATGTCGACAGGGCTCTCAGTCACAGCTCTGGTTGGAAGCAAATCGGTGAAGAACTCTGTAGATTAAGGCAGGTCCTAGTCAACAATGGCTTCTCAAACGGTTATGTTGAAGACGTCATAAAAAGAAAGATGAAAAACCATGCAACCTCTGAAGAGTTAACTAACACAGCACTTGTACCCCCTATTAGACTGTTTTACAGGAACTTTTCTCAACGCCTCATAAAACAGTGGAAAGTGTCCTGAAAGATATTATTAATGGGAACATTATCCCTACAGACAAAAATCAGAAGATACACTTGACAATTTACTACAAAAACAGAAAACCTGCCAACCTGCTCATGAAAAACTCTCCAGACATCAAACAGAAAGCCTTGAAAGAAACCAACGTCGTCTATGCCTTCACATGCCCACTTGGGGACTGTCAGCCCCAAAGATCTCAGTATATAGGCAAGACAATAACGTCTCTTTCTAGGCGATTAACAATGCACAAACAACAAGGCTCCATCAAGGAACATATAATCTCCTCTCACAACCAGACCATCACCAGAGAAATCTTAACAAGCAACACAGAAATCATCGATAGATACAGCGATAGCAGGAGACTCGAGATCAGCGACGCACTACACATTAAAAAGTCAACACCACCATCACAGAGCCAATTAACACATAACTACATTCTACCACTTTCAAGACCCCGAACCACATAGAAGCACCAAAAGAAAATATGAGCCAATAGGCTTCTGTAGTTACTTTTCATTCTTATGTCCTCATATGCATTCATACCCATTGATTCGTGTCACCTCACCCAAAAACATTTGTGTCATATCACCTCACCCAAAACGAATATAAGCATGAAATGATGTGTAAACCTGTCTTTGAAAATGTGAGAAGTCCTTATGAAACGCATTTAGGCGTCAGACCAAAATAAAAAAATGAGAAAATGAACTTTGGAGAGTTATTTTTTTCAATTACCACCGACAGTGAAGAAAAACGCAAGAAATATTGAGAAGATCGTGTTAGAATCATTAATCTTACCCTTTCGGTCATATTCACAACATATTATTATATATATATTATATATTATATATATATATATATGTGAAACAAGCTTGAATGGTCCCCAGGACTATATGCACTGAACTAAAACTCACACCCCAGAAGTGACTTGAACCCATACTGCCAGGAGCAACGCAACTGGTAGTGTACAGGGATGCCTTAATCCGCTTGCCATCACGACGGACATAAGGATGGGTTCGAGTCACTCTGGGGTGTGAGTTTTCAGTTGCATATAGTCCTGGGGACCATTCAAGCTTGTTCACATATATATATATATATATTATATATATATATATATATATATATATATATATATATATATATATATCTTATATTATATAATATTTGTTTGAATATGACCGAAAGGGTAAGATTAATGATTCTAACACAAGCTTCTCAATATTTCTTGCGTTTTTCTTCACTGTCGGTGGTAATTGAAAAAAAATAACTCTCCAAAGTTCATTTTCTCATTTTTTTATTTATGGTCTGAGCCTAAATGCGTTTCGTGATGCAACACGTGAGTTGCCTCACGTGTTGCCCCAAAAAAAATGAGGTGATTTGATAAAATGCTATGCCCAAGATTCCATCCGAGTGCCGGCGGGGAAGTGGTTCAAATAGCTTCGGCATCACTTCCTTATGTCCGGTCGTGATGGTCAAGCGGATTTAGGCATCCCTGTACATACCAGTTGCGTTGCTCCTGGCAGTATGGGTTCGGAGTCACTTCTGGGGTGTGAGTTTTCAGTTATAATATTATATATATATATATATATATAATATATATATATATATATAGATATATATACTATATATATATATATATATTATATTATATATTTTGCGAACAAGCCTGAATGGTCCGCCAGGACTATATGCAACTATATTTTACCAACACAAGACAGAACACGGTCAAGGGTATAAATTGGATAAATGAGAGGGAAGAATGGAACTGCCAAAAGGGCCTATTGGCCTATACTTCCTCTTGATGTATCCATATTTCTTGAGGTTATCTTGAGATGATTTCGGGGCTTTTTAGTGTCCCCCGCGGCCCGGTCCTCGACCAGGCCTCCACCCCTAGGAAGCAGCCCGTGACAGCTGACTAACACCCAGATACCTATTTTACTGCTAGGTAACAGGGGCATAGGGTGAAAGAACTCTGCCCAATTGTTTCTCGCCAGCGCCTGGGATCGAACCCGGACCACAGGATCACAATCCAGCGTGCTGTCGCGCTCGGCTCGACCGGATATTAGTACTAATATCCGTACTAATATGGATACATCAAGAGGAAGTATAGGCCAATAGGCCCTTTTGCAGTTACTTCCATTCTTCTTCCTCTCATTTATCCAATTTATACCCCCCTTGAACCGTGTTCTGTCTTGTGTTGGTCAAAAGTTTGTTCACCTCCATACAAAACTGTTCATCAACATATCACCTCACCCAAATGCGAGTATATAAGACAAGCTGTTCAATGTTAGCATTA
>WNGS01000411.1:12691339-12701725 GCA_020271785.1 Procambarus virginalis
ACTAGGCGTCAGACCCAAATAATAAGTAAAAATGAACTTTTCAGAGTTAATTTTTTAATCTTCCTGCTTCAGTGAAGAAAAACGTAAGGAATATCGAGAAGACTCGCGCCAGAATCGTAATCTAAAACTTTGTCGTTTCAACGAAATATATATATTAGTGTGTATAAAATATAAAATCTTGTGTAGATATACAAATCATCACTCTTCATGGCCTCTCTCTCTCCCCACCCAATAAAGTATTCACCAACAGTAATGAAATATTGAACTAAGAAAGAAACCAGCCACCATCGACCTGTTTGTTACATACCCCGACAATGACTATCGAAGCTTAATGACTTGTTTTATAGCTTATAGAGTTGAGTCGTGGTTGTTCTAAGACCAACCAACTAACCAACCCTCTACCTACAACCCCCCTTCCCATAATACAACCCCCCCCCACCTCCATCTCGTCTCCTGGTGGTGTTTTAAGACGGGGGAGCGGCGTCAGGAGCCACAGTGATCTTCCCGCGCGCGGGGCAGGTCTTCAGGCGCTAGTGTCGCACCCGGCGGCGGCCCAGCCTCGCTCTTCTGCGACAGGAGGATCCAAGAGAAAAATACGATATCCAGTTCTGTCACCGTCAGTCATCCTGTCACTACCCACTTCTGTCACCGTCAGTCCTGTTACCTACACTTCCTGTCACCGTCAGTCTTCCTGTCACTATCCCCTTCTGTCACCGTCAGTCCAGTCACTACCCACTTCTGTCACCGTCAGTCCTGTTACTACCACTTCCTGTCACCGTCAGTCTTCCTGTCACTATCCACTTCTGTCACCGTCAGTCCTGTTACTAACCCTTCCTGTCACGTCATTCTTCCTGTACTACACCCTTCTGTCACCGTCAGTCTTCCTGTCACTACCCACTTCTGTCACCTTCAGTCCTGTCACTACGCACTTCTGTCACCTTCAGTTCTGTCCTACCCACTTCTGTCACCGTCAGTCCTGTCCCGGTCTCACCCGACATCCCGGCACCTGTTGGTGAGACCATAACCCTCACTCACACTGATATAAGAGGAAGTGAACGTGTGCAAGAGTACGGGCTATTCATTGCCCGTGCCACCTCTGGGGCGGCTTAATCTTCATCAATCAATCAATCATTTTTTCGCACGGGGTATAAGGCAGGTGTGAGGCGCTCCCCTCTACAAAGCGCGCTCCCCACCCAATAACTCGCCCCTCGGGGCAAAATTTAAATTTAAATCTAACCCCGTTTCACCTTGTACTGCTTTCTGCTTCTCTGTTTATCTATTTCGTGCTACCGTTTAGCCCTTATCAGTCCTTACCCATTACAACCACCCTCCATTTTTTTTTGGTCTCCATTCTTTTGTTTCTTGACCTGTTGTATATCCTCCTTTATCCTTGGCATCCCTCATCCTTGGCTCTCGGCACCTCCCTCCCGCCCACCTATTAACTAACCCATTTGTCATCACCCAGATACATTACCTATAATTGTCTTCATTTTTCTCACGTCTTCCTTATCTCCGTGGTGTTATCCGTGTAGGCAGCGGTGTCCGAGTGGTGTGTGTGTGCTGCTGACACCCTCACCATGTTCCTCCTCCGGCACCTCCAAGCCCTGGTCGTCATCAGCGGTTAGTGTTGGCCTCACTACCTTCTCTCCACTCACCTTCCTACCCTACACACACACATATCAAACAATGACTCTTCCCTCAATGTATAGTCGTAACGGCTTGGCGCTTTCCCTTGAAAGCGCCAAGGCTTAAACGTTCGAAATTCGGCAAATAAGATACCGAGATTCATATCAAGAAGAGTTAGCACTAAGACTTCTAATGTTACTAAATTAACAAATCCACAAGGGCCTTGACGAGGATTCGAACCTACGTCCGAGACGATCCCAGACGCTGTCTTAATCGACTGAGCTACGACATGGTAAAAGAATTGCAACCGGGAAATCATCCTGATTTACCGACGGATCCTGCAGTCTCTCCGAGACACAAACCACAAACCGGATCCTTTTGGACGTAGGTTCGAACCCTCGTCACGGCCCTTGTGGATTTGTTCATTTGATGCATCACGCTATTGTGATTTCTGTGTGTTCTAATGTTATTCTTCTGGTTTATCTTGGCCGTGTCAGGCCCCATAACACGCCACAGTTTGGGTCACTGCAATGAAGGGATGAGTTCACTTGGACGTGTACAGAGAAGGTTGACACAGGTAATACCGGGATATAGAAACCTACAATATGATGATATTAAGGAAGCACAATTTACATTCTCTATAAAGGCTTGAAGAATTGGGGTGACATGCTTGAAGAATAAGAGTAAGGGTAAAGGCTTGAAGAATAAGAGTAATAGTAAAGGCTTGAAGAATAAGAGTAAGGGTAAAGGCTTGAAGAATAAGGATGAAAGGGTAAAACAAGGAGGAGGGATATTAACAGCGTATAAATATATGAACACAAAATAGATCACAAAACAATGGATACAAATTGTATAAGATTAGATTCAGATAAAATTAGGTAAACATTCGTTTGGAGTTGGAATGAACGAATGAACTATCAGGGAAAAGCGCCAAGCCATTACGACTATATAGTACTGCGAAGGGGTCAGGATAAGGATTTGGGATGAGACGGGGGAAGGAATGGTGCCCAATCACTTGGACGGTCGGGGATTGAACGCCGACCTGCATGAAGCGAGATCGTCGCTCTACCGTCCAGCCCAAGTTAATTTATATACACTGAGAAGCGGGGTATACCTCTCACAATAAATACACTGAGAAGTATACCCCACGGTTGGTACATAATATGCCTTAGCAACTATTGCATATTCGCCTCGCCCTTCAGGCAAATGACCTAACACCAGTTGCGAAACATTTAGGTGGCGGAACTACTTTCTAGGTGTAATTTAAGACATTTGCCGTAGCCATACGCATAACTTTGATGAGTGATGACTACATATCCCCAATGTTGTGTTCATTGTGCAGGTGCTCTCCAAGGGACGAGTCAGTCTACAGATGTTGTAAAATTCACAGTCTCGGGGCTCCTAGAGCCCCACGCCACTCCAGGAGGAACACAGCCACACGTTCCCGAAGGACCGGTGAAGCCCTCGCCTGCTCCAATGACATCAACGCCAGGAATCCCTAAACAACATTCATCTCCAGAAGGTTTGCGACCCAGCGCCGCAGAAGAGCCTCAAAGGCCCCAAGCAGCAGCCAAACTGTCGGTGTCAGCTGGCGCTTGGACAGAACCGCAGACATCAGCCAAACCCTCCAGCAGCCGGCTTCCAGTGTCTGCCGCTTTTACAGACGGGGAAGAGTTAGGTGTCCGGCAAAACATGAAGGAGTCCCCAGGCAGCGATAGACCCGCCGCGGATGCCTCGCCTGCAGGATACACACAAGGTGAGCTCTTTCAGTACCTGAGCGAGTTCTTTGTCATCCTATGTAGGAACACTGTACCTGATGTGTATTATCATCCTGTGTAGGAACACTGTACCAGCTGTGTACTATCATCCTGTGTAGGAACACTGTACCAGCTGTGTACTATCATCCTATGTAGTAACACTGTCCCAGCTGTGTACTATCATCCTGTGTAAGAACACTGCAAAGCTTCAGTAGCATCACAGTCTTTTCATAGGAACATTGTACTAGGCTAAAATATACTCAACCTGAGAAGTAACTGCTAGCCTCCCCGAGCATATATTAAACATCAAGCAGCTCGAGACACTTGGACTATATTCAAAAGTACAATACAAAATGCTGCTTAGTTTCTCTTTGTCCAAACAAATCGAAAATCTGTTGTTTTTTCCCCTCGTTGCTATCAAAATAAACGTTATAATTATATATAATTACCGGACAAGGAGGTGCCGCCGGAGAGGGTACCCGAGGCGGAGGTCGGCTCGGAGGCCGGGCCAAGGCCTCCGAGCAACACCGCCTCTACGACGACCTCTTCAAGACCTACAACAAGAACATCCGCCCCATCATCTTCCACGACGACGTCCTCACCGTCCACTTCGAGATCTCCCTCTTCAACGTCCTCAGCTTGGTAACAATTGTCTTATACACTCTTCCTGTTACGTCAGTATATAAGGTAACACTTGTGTTAAACACCCCCAGTGTTACCTCAGTGTTATATAATGTAAGAAATGTTACACACCCGGTGTTAGGTCAGTGTAAAAGGTACTGTAGATAGTACAAACCATAGAAGATAAATTAGTCACAACTAAGTTGGGTGTGTTTCAGACGTGTTGGTGTGCTATTTGAAAATTTGTGCTAGTTGAAAGTTGGTTGAAAATATTTGAATTATAATGAACGCGACGGTCCATGTGCAAACCGTCTCCTAATAGAGCGTCGCATTTTGACGTTTTAAACCTGCCCTCTTACAAAATACGTCTGAATTTGGCCGTTTGCCCGTATGGCCGAAAAAGGACGTAATTTGAAAATGAAAAATAATTGAAAATAAATTTTGGATTTTTTTTTCTTCCAAAACAGCAAGTTAAGGGTCCTCTGGTAGGTTAGGAGGGCAGGATGTTCTCCTAAGGTTTCAAAACGTCATGAAAACCGTTAATTGAAAGTTTCCTCTCCTGACATAACCGAGTAAGCCGGAGGACCCAAAACAGAAAACGAGACAGTACGTTACTTTCGTGAACCAATTCAATTTCAAATTACGTCCATTTTTGGCCATACGGGCAAACAAGCGAAAAGCGACGTAATTTTAAGAGGACGGGTTGCTCCCTATGGCAAAATTTGTTGTACTAGAAAATAATAGCGGCTCACGAAACTGACATACTGTCCCGTTTTCTGTTTTGGATCCTCTGGTAGGTTTCAAACTGTTTTGTTGTTTAACAGAAACTGTTAAACAACAGTTTCTTGACGTTAGGAAACTTTAGGAGGACGGACTGGGATGTGAGGGCCGCGCAGAAGCCCTTGACGCTCTGGGGTTGAGAGAGCAGATGTACTCCACAACGCCACATTACATCATTTTTTTTAGCATTATGCAAATAAGAATGGAGTGTATAATGATCTGCCCTGCGAGGCCCAGACCTGCAAGTTACACGGGGGACTAAAGTGTGGTGCAGGAGACAAGATCCAAACACAGGGATGACTGTCAGTACAAGGGCTGTGGAGGTGCAAACAATTCAAGCTATTTTGAAACGAGTGAGCGCAGGAATCACTGGGGCCAGATTCACGAAAGCACTTACGTAAGCACTTACGAGCGTGTACATCTTTCCTCAATCTTTGACGGCTTTGGTTACATTTATTAAGCAGTTTACAAGCATGAAAACTTCCCATTCATCTGTTGTTATTGTTATAAACAGCCTCCTGGTGCTTCGGAGCTCATTAACTGTTTAATAATTGGAAACAAAGCTGCTAAAGATCGAGACAAGATGTACAGGTTCGTAAGTATTTGCGTAAGTGCTTTCGTGAATCTGGCCCCCAGATGACTGCTGTCAGCAGACTCAGCACTTGCCCTTCCCTCAGCTCGTGGTAAACCTTACCCACAAGTTTCCCTGGAACACCACTCGCTAATCGATTAACACCCAGGTGCCCAATTACTGTTGGGTGAGAGCACGAACAGTTAAGCATTAACGCTCAGCCAAACCTCCCGGTGCAGAAGTCGAACCCAGACCAAATCGCTTCTCGTGGCGAGTGTGTTTACACTACGCCACCATGACTTGTTTGGTTGTTAAGATTCGCTACCTGAACAAACAGCTCCCAGCAGCACGGGCTATGGCGAGCCCGTAAGTANAAAAAGGAAACGAGGATGGGGAAATGATCACTGTTATGGAGGTCATCAAGAACTGCCACGTGAAATCTAAGTAGAGAGCGACGAGCAGAGAGAAAAGATCAAGACAGGAAGGGTGCAAGTTCGAGAGTCCACAGAGTGGGCTCACCAGAATTCAGAAGAGATAGAGATGAAGCGAGGGGACGAACGGGTTCGAGAAGACGGCCTCGGGGTTTGTCAGAACATCACCCAGAGGGGAATGTCGACAGTTGAAATCACCCAAAAGGAGCACCGGCTCTGGCAAGGAGTCCAGGAGGTGCTCAAGATCAGGAAGGGAAAGAGGGACATTTGGAGGGAGATAGATGGA
Organism: Procambarus virginalis; assembly: GCA_020271785.1. Taxonomy (NCBI): domain Eukaryota; kingdom Metazoa; phylum Arthropoda; class Malacostraca; order Decapoda; family Cambaridae; genus Procambarus; species Procambarus virginalis. The sequence continues at coordinate 12,697,412 of WNGS01000411.1, forward strand.
ACAGACTGTATACCATTTACCCACAAAAACAACGGGCAGCAGAACAATGGATATGACGGAAGAAGGAGGGGGACGAAGGGAATATCAGAACGAATTAAGAGAGCAGTAGAGTTATGGGCCCAGCAAGAGCTGGGGGGGGGGAGAAAAGAAGGAATAACCACGAAAGTGACCAGGACGAGCACCAAGCATGGGTTCCTGGAGACAAACACAAAGTGGTGTAAACTGTGTAATGAGAAGTTGGAGTTCATGGAAGTTGGCATAAAATTCACGAATATTCCACTGAAGAATAGAATTATCAAAGAGAAGGGACAGTAACAGAGAACAAGAAAGAAATAAAGGTAAAGAGGAACACAGTTTATTAAAGAATCTCAGGATCAGGGTCTGGATCAGGAGCAGGGTCGGCAAAATCATGGTTAGGGGGCATGGGTAAACTTAGTAAGGAGAGAGGGGAAAGGAGCGAGAGAACAGACCAGAGGCAGACTGACGGGGTCCGGAGGAGGAGGAGAAGACAACTGAGAGGGGTAGGCAAGGACAATTGGAGGAGGGGGGGGGCAGAAATCAGGGAGTGCACCTCAGGAAGGGCAGCAACAGAGAGGGAATCGGGGGCGGAAGAAACCTCCATATCAGGTTTGGGGGTTCGACTACTGAAATGGGAGGGGATGTAGTGACAGAGTCAGAGTGAGGGGGTGAGGAAGAAAGCGAAACCTTCTTACCGCCGGAGAGGAAGAAGGAGAGGAGCCAGGCTTACGTTTCTGACTCGAAGAGACAGGCGTTCCAGTAACAACGTACTGGGCGACAGACTCAATGGTCTCAGCAGGAGAAGAGAAACGAGAGCGAACAATGCGAAGATTGCTGGGAGGATGATGGATATCAGCCTGGACAGACAGGTCGCGTGGAGGGTCAAGAGACTGGGGGGAGGGTCGAGAAGAAAGAGTGGGGGGAGATGGGGAAGAAGACAAAGGAGATATGGTGGACTGGGTAGGATGGGGGGGAAACCCAGATGGAGAACCAGGAGGGAGACCATCTGGGACAGGAGGCAAAGGAATAGGGAGGTGGTGGTGGGTGTGGTCGGGTTTAAGGCCTGGAAACGGTTGTGAGACTGAGGAAGACGGGAAGGACGAGGAGAGGTAGAACGCAACACGCGAGCGTAGGAGACGCCCGCGAAAGGGGTGAGACGACGAACTTGGCGTCTCGCTTCAGGAAAAGACAGACGATCACGGTGCTTCAAGTTGAGGACGGCTTCCTCGAGTTTGTAGTGCATACACGAGCGTGAGAAGGTAGGGTGGGCTTCACCGCAATTGAGGCAGCGAGCCTGGCGAGAAGTGCACTCGGACTTAGAATGACTATCGTCCCCACACAAGGGGCACAGATACACAGTACTGGTGCATTTGAGAACACCGTGCCCGAACTTCCAACACTTATTGCATAGTCTAGGAGAGGGAATGTACTCCTGAACGGAGCATCTGGCACCAGCAAGAATAATAGAGGGCGGAAGGGCTCTACTATCAAAGGTGATTTTTACAACTCGAAGGGGCTGACGGCGACGACCACGAGGGGGTCGAGTAAACGTGTCCACCTGGAGGACAGAATGGCCTTGGGCTTCGAGGATATGTTTAATATCCTCATGGCAATCTTTGAGGTCCCGAACACCAGTTGCAACATGGTGTGGGAGGAGAACAGTGCCAACACTGGCATTTAACCGAGCGTTCTTGGAGACCCGAACAGGGGTCTCGCCAATGCAGGACAAAGCGGCTAAGCGAGTAGCTGCATCCTGAGAAGGAGCAGCGACGACACGCGTACCGTAACTGGTGGAGTTAAAAGTAACAGAGGCATCTACTGAATCAACAAGGTGTTTATGGAGGGAGAAATCGTCAGGAGGAGTAGAATCCAGATGGTGGAGATCAAAGTATTTAGCCCACGTAGCGGGACCAAACAAGGCGTTGTAAGTACTATTATGGGAAGGGATCGTGCGAGTGCGGCCGTGGCGGGAACGGCGTTGAGAACCCCAGAGGTCATGGGGGTAAAAGGCGCAGTAGTCACAATGAGAGACGAAGCCGGACGAGGTGGTCACCACTGGGGGCTGGGGATTCGACCCTACCGCAGAGGAGGGAGGGGAGCTGAGGGGAGTAGTCTGGTCGTCGGGGCCCAATGCAGCAGGGGCTACAGGGCCTGGTCTTCCAACACAGTCCGACTCGGGGGCTTGGTCGCCCACCTACGAGCCTGAGAAAGTACAAGGGAAACATTATCAGCCATGAAAACGAGGGAAAACTTTCATTCACGAATGTGCCCCCACACCCACCATGGAGCCACAATTAGAGGCAGGACACCCAACAAGAATCTATCACCGATCTTGCCGGGGCCCCCCAGTGGTGCGTCAACCCGTCCTCGCAAATGTAATAAGTCAATATTGACTTAATAAATATGTGCATAGGTGATATACTTAGCATAATAGTTTCCCTTGAAAAGCTTCATAGAAAACACCGACCTTACCTAACCTTGTTAGTATGTTAAGATAAGCATCTTATTGCATCGTAATTACAATTATTACCTAACCTATATCTATAATAGGTTAAGTAACAATTGTAATACGAAGCTATAAGATGCTTATTTTAACATACTAACAAGGTTAGGTAAGGTAGGTGTTTTCTATGAAGCTTTTCAAGGGAAACTATTATGTTAAGTATGTCACCTATGCACGCAACTAATAAGTCAATATTGACTTATTAAATTTGCGAGGACGGGTTGGGTGCGTCGTGAGTATATGCCCCACAACGCCACCTTAAGAACCGTGAGTCCGTCGAGAGCGGGTTCAGTGACGAAAGGAGGATTGATAATAAAAGGGTCCCTCGCTCGAGACGTTGGGTACTACAGTTCTACGGTGCAAGAGTATGTCTCCTCAAACACCCGGGCATCAAAACAAAAGAAGGTCGAAAGAATAATCAAAACAGGCAAAACGTCGGCAGGAAATGACAATTTGATAGGAGAAGAGGGGGGGGGGAGAAAAATGAAACACGAGGAAAAGGAAAAGGGGTCTGGCAAAATTGGTAGAGGCTGCAGCAGGAGCATAAGGCTGCAAAAGGACAGAGGACTGACCCATGGAGCATCACACTCCAGCAGCTGCCCACCAAGCCCCCTCACTGCGACAACGAGCCAGACAGTGAGGTGGTTTCTTGATGAGAACACTACACTTTGTTCTGCGTCACCGCAAATTGAAGGAGCTCGCGCCAGACGTTGATGGAATTTTTCCTTTCAAAAGTTTACTCAAGTTATCAATGGACTTAATAGAAGAATGACATACAATATACACAATATATACAGACAGACGAAATTCAAATTAGTTAGTTTATCTTCCTTCTTTGATTGAACAGACATGATGCTCGTCTGCTGATGACTTACCTCTGATATATTTTGTCTGTGTTTTAATGATTCACTCTGTTTCTTTAAATCACTTCTATGGCTCTCATCTCAGTTCTACAAACTTTACAATCTGCCTTATTTCCATCTCTTTCACTTCAGCCAACCACTTTCCAAACACGGGATCCTTTAGCCAGGACATCTGAAATGTTTTCTGATATTTAGACCACTTTCCATTTTACACATAGGGTTAGGAGAGGTGACAAGTCGCCAATATACGTCATCTTAAAAAAGACAGAATATCTGGCGAAAATGAACCTCATACTCTCTGACCAAACTAAATTCCAAAGGGTAACGAAGGACACTACCAGGCCCGAATTGAAAACAAAGTTAAACAGGTTGATCGAAACTGTGAACGCCAAGAAATCCGACTCCACCTGCCAAAGATTATTGGGAATACAATCTGGGTATGCGTATGGAAATGTCAAGACACACAAGCCTGGAAACCCACTTCGGCCAATCATCAGCCAGATGCCCACACCCCACATACAGACTGGCGAAGCGACTCAAGGCTTGCTGACCTCCTTATGTACCTTGTGCTTTCAGCCTGAAGTCTCCAACGGAATTTGTTGACTTACTGCAGGGCACATGGGCCACAGGAATAAGAGCCTCGTTAGATGTAGAATCACTGTTCCACGTACCTGTGGATGAAACAATCGGGATGATAGCGGACAGAGTGTATCGTGATCCGCCTGTACTCCTCTTGACATGCCAGAAAACATTCTAAGAAAACTATTCCAAGCTTGTACTAAAGAGGCACCCTTCTCGAGCCTGGATGGGCACATGTATAAGCAAGTAGATGGGGTCGCCATGGGTTCTCCCCTAGGTGTCCTGTTTGCGAACTTCTACATGGGTACCATCAAACAGAAGGTCTTAGTTGATATGAACTTGAAACCTGCC
>WNGS01000411.1:12721154-12734538 GCA_020271785.1 Procambarus virginalis
TATTATGTCTGCGCTTAAGGAAATACAGATTTAGGCTCTTTAGCCGGTCCCAATAGTTCAGATGTTTTACCGAGTGGATTCTAGCAGTAAAGGATCTCTGCACGCTCTCCAGGTCAGCAATTTCTCCAGCTTTGAAAGGGCGTCTTGTGGAGCAGTACTCCACTCTAGAGAGCACAACGTCTTAAAAAGTATTATCATCGGTATAGCATCTCTAGTGTGAAGGTTTTTGTTATCCAACCTGTCATTTTTCTTGCAGTTGTGACGGCTACTTTATTGTGTTCTTTAAAGGTAAGGTCTTCCGACATGAGTACACCCAGATCCTTTATATTACCTTTCGTGTATGTTATGATTTTGACTGCATTTTGTACGTGGTTTCCGTTTTATATTTTCATTCTTTCCGTAACGCATGATCTGGAACTTATCTTCGTTAAACACATATTATTTTCTGTAGCCCATAGAAAGACCTAATCTACATCTGATTGGAGTTTACCGTGTCCTCTATGTTGCCTACTCTCATGACGATCCTAGTGTCATCTGTAAAGGATGATACTGTGCTATAGATTGTGTCCTTATCTATGTCCGGATGAGAAAAAGTACTGGAGCAATCACAGTACCCTGGGGACTGAGCTCTTCACGGTTGATGGACCAGATTATATTTTGTTGACTATTACACATTGGGTTCTGTTAGTCAGGAAATTTTAGATCCATCTGCCTATTTTTCCGGTATTTCCTTTTGAACGCATTTTATGTGCAATAACACCATGGTCACATTTGTCAAAGGCTTTTGCGAAATCTGTGTAAATTTCATCAGCGTTTTTTTGTCTCCGATGCATCTAATGCCATCCATAGTGGTCCAGCAACTGCGACAGGCAAGAGCGCCCTGTTCTGAAACCATGTTGTCCGCGGTTATGGAGATGCTGTGATTCCATGTATTTTTTGTGATCTTACTTCTTAGCACTCTCTCAAAGATTTTATGATGTGCGATGTTAGTGCTATCGGTCTGTTATTTTTTGCCTCTACTTTATTTTTTCCTTATGGAGTGGTGCTATCTCTGCTGTTTTTAGTATGTCAGGGGTAACACCAGTATCTAGGCTTTGTCTCCACAGAATGTGAAGGGCCTGGGATAGTGTTTTTTTTTACAATTCTTGATGAATATGGAGTTCCAGAATCCGGGCCTGGTGCAGAGTACATAGCCATACTGTTTATTGCTTCTTCAAAATCCAGTTGGGATAGGTGACGTCTGATATATGATTTGATGTTATCATATCCATGAAAAATTCATTTGGGTTATCAATCTTTAGTGTATTTAGTGGCTCGGTAAAAACAGTCGTATGCTTTCCTCAGTAACTCGCTATTTCTTTGTTGTTGTCATCGTGAAAGTTCCATCTCCCCTTCGCAGGGGCCTGATACTATATGTGGTTTTTTTATCTTTAATTTGCATAGGAGAAAAATATTTCGGATTTCTCTCTATTTCACTGATGGCCTTTTGCTCTCTTTGTCTCTCCTGGTTTTGTATGATTCTTGTAGCTTGAGTTCAATTGTTTCTATTTTCTCACCTAACCTTCTTCACCGTTCTTGAGATAAGGTGCGACTCTCAAGTTGTTCCCGCGATTCGTTTTCTTCGCCTATATAGGGAACGACGTTCCGTTCCAGTCTGCATCTCCCTCTTTATTCTTAGGGGATGCGTTTTGAACATATTTCTAGTGCTACTGAGCTTATTTTTTTCCAGGCACTGGTTCAGGTTTGCATTTCTAGCTGTTCTTCCCAGTTTATTTCTGTGAAGTCTTGGTTTACTTGCTCCCAGTTTATCTGTTTATTATTGAAGATGAATTTGCTGAAATCTCCTTTACCGGGAATCGGGACTGGTTTTGAAGATCTACTCTCTATGCTTGTCAGAACTTCAATTAAGTTGTGATCTGAGTAACAGGTATTTGTAATCATAATGTTCCTGATCAATTCATCATTATTGGTGAAATGAGGTCCAGCGTGTTCTCCTTCCTAGTTGGTTCTACTATTTGCTGGTTTAAGGCAAACCTGTCGCACATCCGTAGCAGGTCATTTGCATGTGTCTTTTCATTAAGCTACTTCCTGGTATTCTTTCTGATATTAGCCAAGTGCTTCCATTTCAGGTGCCGTAGGTTGAAGTCCCCAAGCAGGATGATGTTCGGAGCTGGATTTGTGAGGTTTTCTAAGCAGTGTTCTATTTTCATTAGTTGGTCTTTAAACTGCTGAGGGTTTGCCTCCGGTGACTTATATACAAGGACAATAACTACATTTAGGATCTGTTTTGATTATCAGCACTTCTACCATATCATTTGAGGTGTTTAGCAGCTCAGTACAGATGATTGTGTCCTTGATGTGCAACCTGTCCTCTTAAAAAGAACGTCGCCTTTGGCCGTTTGCCCGTATGGCTGAATTTGGACATAATTTGAAAATGAAAAAAAAATGAATATAAATTTGGGATTTTTTTTCAACAACATAAAGTAAGGGTCCTCTGATAGGTTAGGTGGGCAGGAAATTCTCAAAGTTTCAATACGTTATGAAAAACGTTAATGGAAAGAATCCTCTTCTAAGCTTGCCGAGTAAGCCGGACGACTCAAACAGAAAACGGAACGTACGTCACTTTTGTGAGTAGATTTCATTTCAAATTACGTCTAAATTTGGCCATAGCGCGCATACGAGCCAAAAGTGACGTTATTTTTAAGAGGACAGAATGCTACATCAGGCTGAACCCACCCTGTAGTCTGTTTCCTATCACATCTGAAAAGATTGTACTCTGAGATCCATATTACACCATCATGGTAGTCCTTTGTACGAGTTTCCATTAGGGCTGCAAACACTGCATTTGCCTCATGAACCCATCTATAAAATGAACTTTGTTAGATTTACGTGTTTTATGCCCTGGATGTTGGCAAATATAAATGATGTTATCTTGTTTGTGGAAGTGCTGGATGCTTTACTCGGTGTTAATATCTGAAGCTCTGGTAAGGAGGCCACTGTGTTTGCGTCCTCTCGAGCATTTGACCGAGATGGTGGTAGAATCTGGACATAATTAGCCATTCTTCTCCTCCTCTTGCTAAAAAATCATCCTGGTCGATAGATTGTGGCTGTTTTCATAGTGGCGGTCTGTCGGCTTTATTCACCTGGTACCTCTTACAGGAAAAGCTGGACATTCTGTATTGAAGCATTCTTTCCTGTCTAAAAGAGTTCTTGCAAATTTCTGGGTGAAAGAATTCACAGCTTTTGGTACATTTACCCGTATTGAAGAGGTGTGTCTGCACTTTGTAGGGTGATCGTACTTACATGTTCCATTTGTTCTTCCCGATATCCCATGCTTACGAAACATTGAGAGAGTTACGGTACAGAATCGCCTGTAGGATCACTTCAGGATGACAGTATCAGTTCAGGATGACAGGATCAATGAGGATGACAGGATGGTACATAAAAAGAGTATAGCCGTACGAAGGGAATAACTTCACTACTTACCAGCGAGCAGAGAGAGGAGCGTGGCCCAGACGGCCACGAAGGCGGCCATCTTGATGCTTCTCCCACAGTGTTTACCAGCGGCGCCAGGAGCACGTCCTCGCTCTGGGCGCCTCACATCACATCACAACTCTGCAGACACTGGTCTTTCTCCTCCTCGAGTTCTGATGGTCTTGTGTCACTGTCCGTCAAACGCTGATTTCTAGTGGTGTGTCAAACACTAAACCGCTGATGGGCTCTTCCTTCACTTGCGAGCTAATTGGTCGCTGGTAAATAAGTAACGTCCTCACTTGCGAGGTTTTGGTCACTGGTAAATAAGTAACGTCCTCCTTTACTTGCAAGCTTTTGGTCACTGGTAAATAAGTAACGTCCTCCCTCACTTGCAAGCTTTTGGTCACTGGTAAATAAGTAACGTCCTCCCTCACTTGCGAGCTTTTGGTCACTGGTAAATAAGTAACGTCCTCCTTTACTTCCAAGCTTTTGGTCACTGGTAAATAAGTAACGTCCTCCTTTACTTCCAAGCTTTTGGTCACTGGTAATAAGTAACGTCCTCCTTTACTTCCAAGCTTTGGTCACTGGTAAATAAGTAACGTCCTCCTTTACTTCCAAGCTTTTGGTCACTGGTAAATAAGTAACGTCCTCCTTTACTTCCAAGCTTTTGGTCACTGGTAAATAAGTAACGTCCTCCTTTACTTCAAGCTTTTGGTCACTGGTAAATAAGTAACGTCCTCCTTTACTTCCAAGCTTTTGGTCACTGGTAAATAAGTAACGTTTTCCTTTACTTCCGAACTATTGTTTTGGTCACTGGTAAATTAGTAATGTTTTCTATGTTTACTAAGCGTTTTCTTGAATATTCACGGTCCTTTGAACCAAGTTGTAGCCCTAACTAACGTATGTGTAATAACCATCAGCGTATGAGTGATACGAAAAGGATCTTCAACTTTCAATTAATGATAAATAAATAAAGGAAAAATAATTATAAATTAAGTATAATATTAACAAAGCTAAAATAATCCAACCAAAATTACCTACGCTATGAATTACCTAAGAGATCAAAAGTTTAACTTGTGGTCACCACCATGAGAGCTGGGAGGCTGGTGAGGTCACCAGGAGAGCTGGGAGGCTGGTGAGGTCACCTTGAGAGCTGGGAGGCTGGTGAGGTCACCAGGAGAGCTGGGAGGCTGGTGAGGTCACCTTGAGAGCTGGGAGGCTGGTGAGGTCACCTTGAGAGCTGGGAGGCTGGTGAGGTCACCTTGAGAGCTGGGAGGCTGGTGAGGTCACCAGGAGAGCTGGGAGGCTGGTGAGGTCACCAGGAGAGCTGGGAGGCTGGTAAGGTCACCATGAGAGCTGGGAGGCTGGTAAGGTCACCAGGAGAGCTGGGAGGCTGGTGAGGTCACCATGAGAGCTGGGAGGCTGGTAAGGTCACCAGGAGAGCTGGGAGGCTGGTGAGGTCACCATGAGAGCTGGGAGGCTGGTAAGGTCACCAGGAGAGCTGGGAGGCTGGTGAGGTCACCATGAGAGCTGGGAGGCTGGTAAGGTCACCAGGAGAGCTGGGAGACTGGTAAGGTCACCAGGAGAGCTGGGAGACTGGTAAGGTCACCAGGAGAGCTGGGAGACTGGTAAGGTCACCAGGAGAGCTGGGAGACTGGTAAGGTCACCAGGAGAGGTGGGAGACTGGTAAGGTCACCAGGAGAGCTGGGAGACTGGTAAGGTCACCAGGAGAGCTGGGAGGCTGGTGAGGTCACCAGGAGAGGTGGGAGACTGGTAAGGTCACCAGGAGAGGTGGGAGACTGGTAAGGTCACCAGGAGAGCTGGGAGACTGGTAAGGTCACCAGGAGAGCTGGGAGACTGGTGAGGTCACCAGGAGAGCTGGGAGACTGGTAAGGTCACCAGGAGAGCTGGGAGACTGGTAAGGTCACCAGGAGAGCTGGGAGGTTGGTGAGGTCACCAGGAGAGCTGGGAGACTGGTAAGGTCACCAGGAGAGGTGGGAGACTGGTAAGGTCACCAGGAGAGCTGGGAGACTGGTAAGGTCACCAGGAGAGCTGGGAGACTGGTAAGGTCACCAGGAGAGCTGGTAGACTGGTAAGGTCACCATGAGAGCTGGGAGACTGGTAAGGTCACCAGGAGAGGTGGGAGACTGGTAAGGTCACCAGGAGAGCTGGGAGACTGGTAAGGTCACCATGAGAGCTGGGAGACTGGTAAGGTCACCAGGAGAGGTGGGAGACTGGTAAGGTCACCAGGAGAGCTGGGAGGGCTGCTAAGGTCACCAGAGAGCTGGGAGGCTGGTGAGGTCACCAGGAGAGCTGGGAGACTGGTAAGGTCACCATGAGAGCTGGGAGACTGGTAAGGTCACCAGGAGAGGTGGGAGGCTGGTATGGTCACCAGGAGAGCTGGGAGGGGCTGCTAAGGTCACCATGAGAGCTGGGAGGCTGGTGAGGTCACCAGGAGAGCTGGGAGACTGGTAAGGTCACCAGGAGAGCTGGGAGGCTGGTAAGGTCACCAGGAGAGCTGGGAGGCTGGTAAGGTCACCAGGAGAGCTGGGAGGCTGGTAAGGTCACCAGGAGAGCTGGGAGGGGCCGCTAGTGACCTGTACAGGAGCCGAGCAGGCAAGCGACTGGCCGCCTCAACCAAAATTCCATATTCCTGGAATACGCGTTTCGAGAAAAATCTAAAATTCATTGTTTTCAAATGTGTCGTTCTCGGAATTGCGCCAAGACCTGCTATTGGCCCACGAGAGAGCCAATCACAGGACGTGAATGATTAACATCGATTGGGCGTGTTCTGCTTCACGTGACTACCTAATCGTTCGCTTTGCCCAACCTGGTCCTTATGTGGCGAAGTGTGTGCGGCAGTCGAGTTGTTATTTGGTTTGACGTATTGCTTAAGCAATGTTGCAGCGCCTGACTGTAATGATTTTATGGCCGGTGGTGACTTCTGGTGCGATGGGGGGGGGGGGGGAAGCGTATGGAATTTTATCATGCTTTGTACACCGAGGTCAGGGTCCAGGAGCTGGAGCACCGTACACAAGGACTGGGCTGGTCTGCTAAATAAGAACCAAGGTCAAGGTCAACTGTATCTAGGCTAAGAGAAAACAAACATGAGACACAGAAGCAGAAGAAGAAGAAGAAGAAGAGAGAGAGAGAGAGAGAGAGAGAGAGAGAGAGAGAGAGAGAGAGAGAGAGAGAGAGAGAGAGAGAGAGAGAGAGAGAGAGAGAGAGAGAGGGAGGGGGGAGGGGGGAAGAAGGCCACAGAAGAACGCTGTGAAATGTGTGGGAAGATATTAATAAAGTCTCACGACTCTCGTACAACTTACAATATGCCATGGTTGTGTGTACTCACCTAGTTGTGCTTGCGGGGGTTAAGCTCTGGCTCTTTGATCCCGCCTCTCAACTGTCAATCAACTGATGTACAGATTCCTGAGCCAACTGGGATCTGTCATATAAAATTTGCCAAATATTAGGGGGACTCCCGGTTTGCCTCCTGCCTTCTCATTCGGGGGACAGTGGCATTTGAAACTGTGTATGGAGTCAGCCTCCACCACATCACTGCCTAATGCATTCCATTAGTTAACTACTCTGACACTGAAAAAGTTCTTTCTAACGTCCCTGTGGCTCATTTGGGTATTCAGTTTCCACCTGTGTCCCCTTGTTCGCGTACCACCCGTGTTAAAAAGTTTATCCTTATCTACCCTGTCAATTCCTCTGAGAATTTTGTAGGTAGTGATCATGTCTCCCCTTAATCTTCTGTCTTCCAGTGTCGTGAGGTGCATCTCACGCAGCCTTTCCTCGTAACTTATGCCTCTTAGTTCTGGGACTAGTCTAGTGGCATACCTCTGAACTTTTCCCAGCGTCGTCTTGTGCTTGACAAGACGACGGCTTGTGTGTGGTGAGGCACGCGTGGGTCAGTTGTGTGTGTGATGAGCCAGGTTTGAGTCACGTGTGTATGATGAGCCAGGTGTGCGATGACAGGTGTCGGGAAAAAACCGACCTAATTTAATAATTCTAGATACAATATGCAGATAATTGTGCTGCTGTTCTTGTACTAACCCATTAACCAATACTAACACAAATTAATTTAATAACTTTCAAAAGAAACGAGATTACAGTGGAATTTTCCCTTAAAAATGATTATATATGTAATTGCCACGTCACCAGAAAATATATTAATAAAATAGTAACAATCATCAAAACCCCCAGTCCAACATTATAAACAATAAAATAAACTGTTCACCGTGACTGAATCAAATAAATTGACCATTCAAATTTAACGCCTCTCTACCTTCGTCCATAAATGGGCAAAAATTGAGCCGGTTCCAGTAACGTGACAGAGCCGGGGGTGGAGGAGGAGGGCGGCCATTGTCGTACCAGAAAAATGTGTCGAGGACGCACCAGAAGCAGCTACGTTTATACTCGTGAACTCGAGCCATTTCTGTGTTTAAAAGCATTATCCTTAATTACAGTGTATGCTGCACCGGCCCTGATATTGACAGGATTTGATGACCCATCGGAGTTCATTTGATCTAGTTCATCTCCGGCTTCTTTATAAATGTCCTGGAGATACTTGTGCCTCATTTATTGTGGTATCATGTTGGAAATTTTCCGTTGCAATTTCATTGATGATAATCCTGCATGCTATCTCGACGTTCTTCAGCTGCCGAAACCTCTAAATAACACGTGTACCTCGTGTCCCGTTGGTCAAAATAATACATTTTATCACAGGGGTCCCTATAATATTATATAATAGCCAACCGGTGATGAGGCAGACAAGCCAAAAATAAACACGGCGAACCTCTCACAATCACTCAACCATAATTCTGTACGTGCCACATCTGTGATAGGAAGTATATCAGCAGTTGTTTATATTGTATTCTCCCGGCAGATCTTCCGTGGTCATCAGGGACCCAAGCGACATCATCCGGTTGCTTCTCGTGAGAACAGACGCCATAGCCACGAGGCCTATACCTAAAACTGCTCACGTGTCCCTCTAATATCCAGACTTAAGTCTTCTAATCAGATAAGACTGTCGGTTATTAAACTAACCCCCAGTAGAGTAATAAATTTAACATTTAGTAGAATTTTCCCGATGAATCTTGATGAATTTATCGAGAATCGATAAATTCTCGATTGATAGGCTACTATAATTAATTAACCCCCCCAAGTTGTGTTGGGATATGACCTGTGGGAGAATTTAAATCCATACAGTCCGCTCAATAAAACACAGTCCACGATGCTATCGAACGAAATAAATTAATTATACATCTTAAATAACAAAAATTTTAATAAATCAATTAATTTATAAATAAAATGAAATCTTACGATTCAGAATTCCCCACAAAAGGTGCAGGTCAGGTGTGTGTGATAAGCCAGGTTTGGGTCACGTGTGTTGTGTCTGATGAGCCAAGTTTGGGTCACGTGTGTGCATGATAAGCCGGGTGTGCGATGACAGGTGCAGATCAGGTGTGTTACGGTCACTTTGGACCAGTAACCGGGTTCTTGATGGATGATCCTCGTTTATAGTATCCGACCGCAAGTCGGTAGTATGCTTTCAAGAAATAGTTGTATAGTGCAATAGAATAAGAGGGAATGAACGATACACACAGTTCCCTTCACCAATATATTTACACTTCCACCGGTAAATACATAAAAAAATTATTACCACACTTATATACAATAGTGTCACTTTCACACGGGACACCAAAAGCGCACACATGCAGTGTTCACCAACCCCAGCATTCCCACCACTCAGTACCTTGCCCACTCTTACTGGAAAACACTAGCGAGTTCACCTTTTACGTGGGCCAACCCACCGACACAGAATCATGAGGTGCCTGTACCCAACTTTCACTCTCCAGCCACTCGCTGGCAGAGGAGTTCAGCCACACGCTGATGGGGGTCACAAACACCCATATAGAGGGGTAGCTAACCCCTGGCAGAAGTCTCTAGCGACCGGCTAACAGCACTTCACAACAGGCACCTCACTGTCGTCCGTTACTCTCCCAAGCCAATCCCGAGGTACGCCGATCTCTACTAACACTGCGGAAATCAGCAGCTAACACACTGCTCAGATCGGCGGCGGCTTACTTAGTCTTCTTCCAGGACCAAGCTGAGAGTACGTGGGCTGCCCAAGGTAAACTGCCTTCCTCAATACGACTGCTGCCACATGTCACCTCTATGGACATAAAATGTCATCAGTTACTGGGTATACTGGGGAAAACGGTATACTGGGGAAAACGGTATACTGGGGACGGTATACTGGGGAAACCATGAGATAACACTCATTCACTGGGGAGTTGACATTCTGCTCTGTAGCACAATCTAGGTGGCGCTGGTCTTGATACGCCCACCACCAGAGGTCATCCACAATGACCTCTCTGTCTGACTAAGGCAGGAAACAGGAGCCATTCATTGCTGCCACGCCACCACCAATAGATGGCGTTGTCCACATAGCGTCCGATATCAGGGGGGGGGGGGGGTTGGAGTGCATAAGCATAGATGGCGTTGGAATTGCCACTCTACACTCCGATAAAGGTGACGAGACCGTAACAAGGTGTGTGTGTAATGAACCAGGTGTGTAACGAGCCAAACAGCTTAGGACAAACGTCTTGAGGATACTTGAAGGCTGTCGATTCCTTATCTAGAGCCGAGGCACATTTTCATTATAATTCATAGTGTCGGGAGACAGGCAGCCAGTGTGTGTGTATGTGTGTGTATTTTATATACATATTATATATATATATATATATATATATTATATATATATATATATATATAATATATATATATATATATATATATATATATATATATATATATATATATATAGAGATAAAAAAAAAGGAAGGGAGTACCACCTCTGGCTGGAAGAAGGGGGACCCATAGCCTCGGAGGAAATCACACATAACGCATTGGAGGGAATGTAGGTCCCCTCCAATACAGTTTCTGTGTGCTTTTCTCCTACCACCCCCTTCCTTTTTTTATGCTTTATTGTGTATTTAAAGGTTACAAAACATACAAGACAAATGCCTAAAGGTTATGGATCTCTTGAAGCTCCTCCGCTTCCGGACAGGAACCGAGGACGCAGCAAGCATTTCCCCTCTGGATCGCCACACTGAGGCGCTGAAACAAAAAACTGCAAGCCCTTGGGTCTCTGGTGACGTCGATGAGCTTGGAACCCAATTCCTTGAGAAATCCCAAGGCACTCTTGCCCCAGGGGCCATGCGTCTCAGACGCTATGGGAACAAAGAGGTATTGGCCTGCCAGTCGCCTGTATTTGAGAGATTTTGCTGTTTCCCTGTGGTTGGCCGCCCCACCTGCTTGATCAGCTCCGAAGTGTACATAGGTGTCAGCCAGGGTGGATACACATGTGTAGTCCCACACCAACTGTCTACCCTCCTTCCATGAGTATATGGTGATGCCATCAGGGCGAAGTGCGGGGAAATCCGGGTTCTGGACCCCTAGGATGCGAGGTTCTCTCTCCGCTGGGCACTTAGCTGAGACGAGGCTTCTCTTGATGATGTCATTGACCTCGTTGTGTCTTGCATGCCAGCCCTTTGTGCTTCCGCAATGCAACCCATGCAGTCCGTATTGGTCTGCTTCCACCCTGTTGCAAATACACTTGTATTCAGTGTGAATTGGGGCACCAAGGCGGAGGGCCACTGCTACACGAAGGGATTCTGGATCTAGGCGCGTGCCCATTGCTGACATGGGTACTGCCAGGAGGAAGTCTCCTGCATGGGGGGCACGCACTGCTCTGAGGCGGGCTTTCTCCTTGTCTGATGTTGCGGCGCTGAGCATGGCATCAGCTACTTTTTCCACTAGAGGGTGGTCCCAGCCGGACTGTTTGTGTTGTTTTGTTGGCTCTATAATGGTTGCTGGGGCTGCCAGAACATCCCACTGATTTGAACATTCAGTGAAAGCAGGATCGTGTATTCCTGCTGAATCTCTCAAGGTTGCAGGTAAGATATCTCTGACGAGGTCGTGCGATGCGTGGGAGGAGGAAAGGAAGGCTGGTAGAGCAATTTGGGAGGCTGTGCGGACACCAAGGCCGCCAAGTCTTACAGGAAGGGTTGCTTGCTCCCACTGAGAGTCGTCCAATGGCAGGTTCAGGACTTTCACCAGCATGGACCTCAGAAGGGTGTCATACACATTTAACTTAGGGCTGCTGTAGGATGGAGAACATCTCAGAAAGTAGGTCAACTTAGGGAGAGACAGGCATCTTGTGAGGAGAAAGAGAGCATCATGGGCATCAATCTTGTCAATCCTGTCCAGCATTCTCTTTAGATCAGTGATTTTTGCAGCCAGGACCTCCTCGATTGCTCGTGGGCCAATGGGGGCACCCAGGAGAGTGCAGTCCGGTGGCTCGACAATGAGAATGTCTGGAAGAACATTTTGTATTTGCCCAGTGATGTCTGGGTTGCGGGAGATTATTTCACACTTGGATGCATTGAGAATGAGGCCTAAGGCTGCTCCCTGCTCCTGGATTTTCCTTATATCCTCCAAAATGGTTTCTGGGGTTCCAGCGAGAGTGCCATCATCCAGGTACCAGATGTTTAGCTCGCTTGTCAGACTATCAGTGACCTCTTTGATAGCTAGGCAGAAAAGGAGGGGTGCTAAGGGGTCACCTTGTTGGACACCTTCACAGGAGTTTATTTCATGCTCCCCAAAAAGGAGCTTAGAGTCCCCACTGTAGCACGATCGGATGAACGGGTAAAGGGGACGGAAATGGTTGTGTACAGCCCTGAGGACAGCGTCTCGTCTGACTTGATTGAAAGCATTTTTGAAGTCAAGCTTTACTAGTGCCTTCTGGTCCGAGAGATCAGCAATGTAAGCCCGCGCTGCGTGTGCTGCAGCTTCACAACCTAGGGGAATCCCAAACCCGAGCTGATGAGGTTTCAGCAAGGTGGCTGCTTCCTGGCTGATAGATCTCACTGCAGCCTTAGCTACGAGGCGTCGGAGGGTGTTGCCAACGGCAATGGGCCTGATACCCCTATCCTTCTTCTTTAGAGCACAGAGTGCTGCTCCATAAAAGACAGGCCTGATATCCTCAGGGATGCCGCCAGCCAAACACATGTTGGAGAATCTGGTAAGCTCCACTAGAAGGTCCTTTGCAGCATCTCCAAGCACCGGGTTCAGCATTTGTTTGATGTGCTGGGGTCTTAGACCTGTAAAGCCCCCTGCTGAACCTGTTGGGAAAGACATGGCTGCTTTGTACACCTCAGATTCTCGAACAGTCAAGGGTTCTATGCCAGCATTGTTTTCCTGGGGATCCCTGCTGCTGTCGGGGGCTCTGCGTGGGTGTTTGTCTTGAAGAGCCTCTGCTGTCGTGGCGTTCCTGGGGGCAATAGTGTCATCGCTGGTCATGATTCTGATGGCACCTGTGGTATTGCCCTCTTCTATTTTCCTGGTGATCTGTGCTCTCATTTTGTGGTTCTCAGATGAGTTATTGTTGGTCGTCCTGCGGCTGGTGTTCTTGGCACGAGGGGGGAGGCGGACCAGGTTGTCTGCTCTGGGGAATTCATTAAGTGCCCTGATTACAGAGGTTGCTAATGACTTGTCTCTCCTGGGCGGTAATGCTAGGCATGCATTCCCAAATAGAAGGAGATTGTGCCACGATGCAGAGATTCTGGGAGCATTGTTGACCTTTGTCAGCAGACTGGTGAGTTTGGCTGCTGCTTGGTGACGGGCAGCCTTGGGGATGTGGGGCAAGGTCCTGGTGGACGTCGCTTTGACTGCTTCAAGCAGATTATTTGCTGAAATGAAGTTGAGGGAGGTATTGTTCCTCGCTCCTGCAGCAGGTTGTCCATCGTCGCTGCCCCGGGGCAGGCGCCTAGACCCTAGACAACCACCTGAATTGACAGTATGATAGCGGACAGTTCCATTTGAATTGAGACGATACCGTTTG
>WNGS01000411.1:12743439-12757443 GCA_020271785.1 Procambarus virginalis
CATGTCCTGGTGAACTTGGAGGTCTATATTCATACTGCTTTTGCTGCGAAGACCTCCGTTGTTGCCATCCTTTTTGACCTGAAGAAGGCTTACGACACCACTTGGCGATATCATATACTATCCCAACTTTGGCCTTCGTGGTCATCTCCCTCTCTTTCTCCGCAGCTTCCTCTCTCATCATTCCTTTCGGTGAGGCTTGGTACCGCTCTCTCTGCCTCTTTTCAGCAATATGAAGGTGTGCCTCAGGGTAGTGTTCTGAGCACTACTCGTTTCTGGTTGCTCTCAATGGTCTTCTTTCCTCTCTTCCTTCAGGCGTCTTCTCCGCTCTCTATGTCGACGATCTTGCCCTTTGCTGTCGGGGTGATGACTCGCCTTTCCTTCAGCGCTGGCTTCAACTTGCGATTGATGCCGTGTCGTCTTGGGCCACCGATCATGGCTTCAGGTTCTCTACGTCTAAGACTTGTGCTTTGACTTTTACTCGGAAGCATGTTGTTCTTCGTCCTTCTTTGTCGCTTTAGAGTCACCCCATTCTGTACAAGGATTCCGCTAAGCTTTTGGGGTTGATTTTTGACACTCGTTTTTCTTGGTCGCCCCATATCTCTTACCTCCGTGTTGAATGCTCTAAGGCCCTTACCCTCCTTTGGGTATTGTCCCATACTTCTTGGGGAGTGGATAGACGCACTCTACTTGCTTTACATTCCTCTCTCGTCCTGTCTAAACTCGATTATGGTTGCCCTGCTTACTCGTCTGCTTCTCCTTCTACTCTTCGCCGTCTTGATGCTTTGCACCATACTGGGTTACGCCTCAGTTCTGGTGCCTTTCGTTCGACTCCCGTCCTCAGCTTGTATGTTGACAGTGGCTTCCTATCTCTCCAGGACCACCGTGATCGCTACTGTCTTCGCTATCTTGCGCGGTCCTTGCAACATCCTTCCTCTCGCATCTGTCGTGCTTTAACTTTTGCCCCTCCTGCGGTTCCTGTTCCTCTTCAGCACCTCTCTCTTTCTGTCCGGTTATCTCTCTTACAGGATTCTCTTTCAGTTCGTGTTTCTAATATTTCTCCTTGTGTTGTTCCTTCTTTGCCGATGTGGAGAGTCCCCCTTCCGCAGTTTTGTACATCCTTAACCCACATCACTAAAGCTTTTACCCCTCCTACGGTTCCAAAATGCCCTTTCCTTGAGCACTTTTCTTCTCACTCCTGCTCCGTTTCCGTCTTCACCGATGGGTCTATGTTTGCGGACGGTGTTGGCTACTCTCTTGTTTTTCCTGATTCCACTTATATGTGTCACTTACCTCCGGAGACTAGCATCTTCACAGCGAAACTTTATGCTATTCATCTTTTGCTTTCTTGTTGTCAATCTTCCTTTGTGGTTGTTGTTGACTCTCGTAGTGCCCTCATGGCTCTCGGGTCTTTTAATCCGGTTCATCCAGTGGTTGTCGAGATCCAGCATTGCTGTTTCTTATTCACAGTAAATTTAAATAGGTTGAGTTTTGTTGGTTCCCAGCCATATTGGTGTGTCTTTAAATGAGCGTGTGGATGCTGCCGCCAGGGAGGCTGTCCGCTCTTGTCCCATCTCTCATAAAGGTATTCCTTATTCCGACTTTTACCCAGTTATCTATTCCTCCATCCTTACCCATTGGCAGGTTGTTGGTATTCTGTTACTGGTAACAAACTGCGTACTCTTAAGAGTTGTGTGTCCTCGTTGCCGTCCTCCTACCACCGTTACTGGCGATGGGAAACGGCTCTGGCGAGGTTGCATATTGGCCATACTCGCTTAACTCGTGGTCACTTGATGGAGCGCCGCCCTGCTCCTTATTGTCCTAATTGCATTGTCCCTCTGACGGTCGTGCATATCCTTGTTTAATGTCCTGACTTCCGGGACAAGCGTGTCTTGTTTTCCGACCATCCCTCACGGTCGCTTGTCTCTCGTTAGAATTCTTGGTGACTCGGATACTTTTGATATCGTTCGCCTTATGCGTTTCTGTTCTCGTATTGGCATCCTTGGTGATATTTAGCGCCCTCTGATTATCCCGCGCATTTGATGGTGCTACATAGCCTTCCCGGTTTGGTGCCTTCTTTTGATAATTACTTACCTTAATCACGTCACTCCTAACCCTTCGCCTTTCTAAAGAATGTAAATTAAACTTTGCCAATCTCACGCTTCGATAAATAAATCTCGGTGTCCTAATTCCCTTTTTTCAAACATTTATGAATTTATTTTTTACTTTAAATTCTTACTAATCATAGCCCAACCACTTTGGCGGGAGCGACGGTCTTGCATCATGCAGGTCGACGTTCAATCCCGGACCGTCCAAGTGGTTGAACACCATTCCTTTCCCCCCCGTCCCATCCCAAACCCCCTTTACCTGGTCCCTTCCGAGTGCTATATAAGCATAACGACTTAGCGCTTTCCCCCTGATAGTTCCCTATCTTTCTAACCAATTCTAACTCCCAGATCCCTTTCGCAATCTCAACACCATCTAGCTCGCATCTTGTAACTCTGTCATCATTACCTTGCCTCAGGCTAGGTAAGAGCACCTCCTTCAAGGAGCATGGTTACACTGTATGGTTACTTTCAATTACACTGCAGTAATCAATACATAACAACAAGGCTTCATCAAAGAATTTCTATGATGAAAAAACACCATCAACATGTACTGTTGATGTAGTTCCATCACCAACACTGACGGAACTACAGTACAGTAATTACCAACACTGACGGAACTACAGTACGATAATTACCAACACTGACGGAACTACAGTACAGTAATTACCAACACTGACGGAACTACAGTACAGTAATTACCAACACTGACGGAACTACAGTACAGTAATTACCAACACTGACGGAACTACAGTACAGTAATTACCAACACTGACGGAGTTACAGCACAGTAGTTCCCGTAGCACTAGGAAAATGCTCATCAAACTTGCAAATCCCGCTGCAAAGTTTGACCTCATACAATCAGCTGCTAAGCAAAAAAAAAAAACAACCTCTATATAAATGAGTGCCTTACAAAGCAGCGTGGATCCTTCCTCTTCAGGCTGTGTAAAATTCGCAAACTAAACCCTGGTCTTATCAAGCAGTGCTTCAATAGAAATGGAACGATCATTGTAAAGAAGTTAAGTGCAGGAAAAAGATATGAAATAAAGTGTGACCAACAACTACTGGCCTTCTTTAATGATTGTGGTATATCTGAAAACCAGAATTCGCCCAATGCCAATGCTGAAAATAACTCATAAGTGACTGAGCCTAACCTAACCTAACCTAGCGCAGCCTAACCTTGTCCAAGGCGCCTTCTCTGCCTTACCGAATAACTAGTGTTCTCTCATCCATAAAAGTTCCTAACTAATCAGTAAAGTCTCCATGTACTTATGTAAGCATCTACCTCAGTATCATTGTAAAATCTTACTCATAAATATAATCTTACCCTGTTATTTTTTAAATTTAATTGTAATTTGATTTATATGTCATTTATTGGAATTAATTACTCGAGTTCATTTTGTTTTCTTAAGGTCATACTAATTATAGGAACATAACTAAGCTATATAAAGTTAATTACCTTTAAAATTATTTTACTTTATGATTATTATTTATCTTATTATTTTTATTATACATTAATCTTGTCAGTCTTTACTGATTTTTTGTTTTCTCTCTTTAACTTATGTATCCTTCTTGGTTATCTACGGTGATCTTTATTTTACTTCTAATTGTTTCGATTATATATGTATTTGCATTTATTGTTGTGTTTTGCTATAATTACTTTATATTTAGAGCAGATTTAGTATTTAACTGCTTCTGTAATTGCTTGTCTTATTGTATCGTGACCCCATTGCATCTACATGCATACTGATTTTGACCCTGATCTAAATCTTCTGTCTCATATCTACACCAATCAGCACATTGATCATCATTATTGCAGGTATTACACAGCAAATCTTGCAAAAACAAACTCCTAAATAGCACCTGCTTATCAGTTTACAACCAAAATGTTAGATCACTTTTTAAACATTTTGATGATATAAATGCACTACTCAAAGCAGATTCTAAATTATCATTCATTATTTTAACAGAAACTTGGCTAAGCAAAGACTATACCCAACTCTACAACTTAGATGGTTATAAAGCCATTCACAATTGTAGGCTTAATAAAAAGGAGGTGGCACAGCTATATATTACCAAGATACCTTCATCTGCAATAGTGTCATTAGTGATAGAGACGACTATTGTGAATATACCTATGCCCAGTTCTCGAGTAAATCCCTTAAATCCTCCTTGACTATCGGTGCTATCTATAGATTTCCCATTACTAATATAACTTCATTCTCAGATAACCTAAGGAATCTTATCATAAACAACATTCTCAACAAAAATCACATAATTCTAGGAGACTTCAATATTGATCTGGGTCAAGAAAATTGCCCTCAAGTTGACTATTTCCTTAACAGCATGAACTTCTGTATGCTAATCCTCACAATCACCAAGCCCACTCGAGTCACTCAAACATCTGCCACTACCTTGGAACTCTTATGGACTAGCATAACAGCTCCCCTTACATCTGGTATAATCTATGGCAGAACAACTGACCAGTATCCTACCTTCCTCATAGCAAACATGGACATAACACCACCAAAAAGCAAGAAACTCCTTACAGGCTACACATTGAAGCAGCTATAGGCAACCTTAAGCAGATGCAGTTTAATACTGATAAATGTAAAGTTTTGAGGCTCGGTAATGATGATAGAGATACAAGATACGAGCTAGATGGTGCTGAGATTGCGAAGTCGGATTGTGAAAGGGATCTGGGAGTTATGATTAGTAAGAATTTAAAACCAAAGGATCAGTGTATGAATGTTCGTAAGGCAAATAGGACACTGGGATTTATTAATCGAAGCGTTAGTAACAAGACACCTGGTGTGGTTCCTCAGCTATATCTTGCTCTGGTTAGGCCCCATTTAGATTATGCAATTCAATTTTGGTCGCCGTACTATAGAATGGATATAAATTCACTTGAACGTGTCCAGCGTAGGATGACAAAGTTAATTCCCCAAACTAGAAACCTTTCAATATGAAGAAAGATTAACAAAGCTTAACTTGCATTCACTGGAAAGGCGAAGAGTTAGGGGTGACATGATAGAGGTTTACAAGTGGATGAATGGACATAACAAAGAGGATATTAATGGGGTATTAAAAGTATCAACACAAGACAGAACACGAAACAATGAGTATAAATTGGATAAGTTTACATATCCAGTTTAGTATCACCAACAATGACGGAGCTACAGTACAGTATCACCAACACTGACGGAGCTACAGTACAGTATCACCAACATTGACGGAGCTATAGTACAGTATCACCAACACTGACGGAGCTACAGTACAGTACAGTATCACCAACATTGACGGAGCTACAGTACAGTATCACCAACACTGACGGAGCTACAGTACAGTATCACCAACATTGACGGAGCTACAGTACAGTATCACCAACACTGACGGAGCTACAGTACAGTATCACCAACACTGACGGAGCTACAGTACAGTACAGTATCACCAACATTGACGGAGCTACAGTACAGTATCACCAACACTGACGGAGCTACAGTACAGTACAGTATCACCAACATTGACGGAGCTACAGTACAGTACAGTATCACCAACACTGACGGAGCTACAGTACAGTATCACCAACATTGACGGAGCTACAGTACAGTACAGTATCACCAACACTGCCGGAGCTACAGTACAGTATCACCAACATTGACGGAGCTACAGTACAGTATCACCAACACTGACGTAGCTACAGTACAGTACAGTATCACCAACATTGACGGAGCTACAGTACAGTACAGTATCACCAACACTGACGGAGCTACAGTACAGTATCACCAACATTGACGGAGCTACAGTACAGTATCACCAACACTGACGGAGCTACAGTACAGTATCACCAACACTGACGGAGCTACAGTACAGTACAGTATCACCAACACTGACGGAGCTACAGTACAGTATCACCAACACTGACGGAGCTACAGTACAGTACAGTATCACCAACACTGACGGAGCTACAGTACAGTACAGTATCACCAACATTGACGGAGCTACAGTACAGTATCACCAACACTGACGGAGCTACAGTACAGTATCACCAACACTGACGGAGCTACAGTACAGTACAGTATCACCAACATTGACGGAGCTACAGTACAGTATCACCAACACTGACGGAGCTACAGTACAGTACAATATCACCAACATTGACGGAGCTACAGTACAGTATCACCAACACTGACGGAGCTACAGTACAGTATCACCAACACTGACGGAGCTACAGTACAGTATCACCAACATTGACGGAGCTACAGTACAGTACAGTATCACCAACACTGACGGAGCTACAGTACAGTATCACCAACACTGACGGAGCTACAGGACAGTACAGTATCACCAACACTGACGGAGCTACAGTACAGTACAGTATCACCAACATTGACGGAGCTACAGTACAGTACAGTATCACCAACATTGACGGAGCTACAGTACAGTATCACCAACATTGACGGAGCTACAGTACAGTATCACCAACACTGACAGAGCTACAGTACAGTATCACCAACATTGACGGAGCTACAGTACAGTACAGTATCACCAACACTGACGGAGCTACAGTACAGTATCACCAACACTGACGGAGCTACAGTACAGTACAGTATCACCAACACTGACGGAGCTACAGTACAGTACAGTATCACCAACATTGACGGAGCTACAGTACAGTATCACCAACACTGACGGAGCTACAGTACAGTATCACCAACACTGACGGAGCTACAGTACAGTATCACCAACATTGACGGAGCTACAGTACAGTACAGTATCACCAACACTGACGGAGCTACAGTACAGTACAGTATCACCAACACTGACGGAGCTACAGTACAGTACAGTATCACCAACATTGACGGAGCTACAGTACAGTATCACCAACATTGACGGAGCTACAGTACAGTATCACCAACACTGACGGAGCTACAGTACAGTATCACCAACATTGACGGAGCTACAGTAGAGTACAGTATCATCAACACTGACAGAGCTACAGTACAGTATCACCAACATTGACGGAGCTACAGTACAGTATCACCAACATTGACGGAGCTACAGTAGAGTACAGTATCATCAACACTGACAGAGCTACAGTACAGTATCACCAACATTGACGGAGCTACAGTACAGTATCACCAACATTGATGGAGCTACAGTACAGTATCACCAACACTGACGGAGCTACAGTACAGTATCACCAACATTGACGGAGCTACAGTACAGTATCACCAACACTGACGGAGCTACAGTACAGTATCACCAACACTGACGGAGCTACAGTACAGTATCACCAACATTGACGGAGCTACAGTACAGTATCACCAACACTGACGGAGCTACAGTACAGTATCACCAACACTGACGGAGCTACAGTACAGTATCACCAACACTGACGGAGCTACAGTACAGTACAGTATCACCAACACTGACGGAGCTATAGTACAGTACAGTATCACCAACACTGACGGAGCTACAGTACAGTATCACCAACATTGACGGAGCTACAGTACAGAATCACCAACATTGACGGAGCTACAGTACAGTACAGTATCACCAACATTGACGGAGCTACAGTACAGTATCACCAACATTGACGGAGCTACAGTACAGTATCAACAACACTGACGGAGCTACAGTAAAGTATCACCAACACTGACGGAGCTACAGTACAGTACAGTATCACCAACATTGACGGAGCTACAGTACAGTATCACCAACACTGACGGAGCTACAGTACAGTATCACCAACACTGACGGAGCTACAGTACAGTATCACCAACATTGACGGAGCTACAGTACAGTATCACCAACATTGACGGAGCTACAGTACAGTATCACCAACACTGACGGAGCTACAGTACAGTATCACCAACATTGACGGAGCTACAGTACAGTATCACCAACACTGACGGAGCTACAGTACAGTATCACCAACATTGACGGAGCTACAGTACAGTATCACCAACATTGACGGAGCTACAGTACAGTATCACCAACACTGACGGAGCTACAGTACAGTATCACCAACACTGACGGAGCTACAGTACAGTATCACCAACACTGACGGAGCTACAGTACAGTATCACCAACACTGACGGAGCTACAGTACAGTATCACCAACACTGACGGAGCTACAGTACAGTATCACCAACACTGACGGAGCTACAGTAGAGTATCACCAACACTGACGGAGCTACAGTACAGTATCACCAACACTGACGGAGCTACAGTAGAGTATCACCAACATTGACGGAGCTACAGTACAGTATCACCAACACTGACGGAGCTACAGTACAGTATCACCAACATTGACGGAGCTACAGTACAGTACAGTATCACCAACACTGACGGAGCTACAGTACAGTATCACCAACATTGACGGAGCTACAGTACAGTATCACCAACACTGACGGAGCTACAGTACAGTATCACCAACATTGACGGAGCTACAGTACAGTATCACCAACATTGACGGAGCTACAGTACAGTATCACCAACACTGACGGAGCTACAGTACAGTATCACCAACATTGACGGAGCTACAGTACAGTATCACCAACATTGACGGAGCTACAGTACAGTATCACCAACACTGACGGAGCTACAGTACAGTATCACCAACATTGACGGAGCTACAGTACAGTATCACCAACACTGACGGAGCTACAGTACAGTATCACCAACATTGACGGAGCTACAGTACAGTACAGTATCACCAACACTGACGGAGCTACAGTACAGTATCACCAACATTGACAGAGCTACAGTACAGTACAGTATCACCAACACTGACGGAGCTACAGTACAGTATCACCAACATTGACGGAGCTACAGTACAGTATCACCAACATTGACGAGCTACAGTACAGTATCACCAACACTGACGGAGCTACAGTACAGTATCACCAACACTGACGGAGCTACAGTACAGTACAGTACAGTATCACCAACATTGACGGAGCTACAGTACAGTATCACCAACATTGACGGAGCTACAGTACAGTATCACCAACATTGACGGAGCTACAGTACAGTATCACCAACATTGACGGAGCTACAGTACAGTATCACCAACATTGACGGAGCTACAGTACAGTACAGTACAGTATCACCAACATTGACGGAGCTACAGTACAGTATCACCAACATTGACGGAGCTACAGTACAGTATCACCAACATTGACGGAGCTACAGTACAGTATCACCAACATTGACGGAGCTACAGTACAGTATCACCAACATTGACGGAGCTACAGTACAGTATCACCAACATTGACGGAGCTACAGTACAGTACAGTATCACCAACACTGACGGAGCTACAGTACAGTATCACCAACACTGACGGAGCTACAGTACAGTATCACCAACATTGACGGAGCTACAGTACAGTATCACCAACACTGACGGAGCTACAGTACAGTATCACCAACATTGACGGAGCTACAGTACAGTATCACCAACATTGACGGAGCTACAGTACAGTACAGTATCACCAACACTGACGGAGCTACAGTACAGTATCACCAACACTGACGGAGCTACAGTACAGTATCACCAACACTGACGGAGCTACAGTACAGTATCACCAACATTGACGGAGCTACAGTACAGTATCACCAACATTGACGGAGCTACAGTACAGTATCACCAACATTGACGGAGCTACAGTACAGTATCACCAACACTGACGGAGCTACAGTACAGTATCACCAACACTGACGGAGCTACAGTACAGTATCACCAACACTGACGGAGCTACAGTACAGTATCACCAACACTGACGGAGCTACAGTACAGTATCACCAACACTGACGGAGCTACAGTACAGTATCACCAACATTGACGGAGCTACAGTACAGTATCACCAACATTGACGGAGCTACAGTACAGTATCACCAACATTGACGGAGCTACAGTACAGTATCACCAACATTGACGGAGCTACAGTACAGTATCACCAACACTGACGGAGCTACAGTACAGTATCACCAACATTGACGGAGCTACAGTACAGTATCACCAACATTGACGGAGCTACAGTACAGTATCACCAACATTGACGGAGCTACAGTACAGTATCACCAACACTGACGGAGCTACAGTACAGTATCACCAACATTGACGGAGCTACAGTACAGTCAGTATCACCAACACTGACGGAGCGACAGTACAGTACAGTATCACCAACACTGACGGAGCTACAGTACAGTATCACCAACACTGACGGAGCTACAGTACAGTATCACCAACATTGACGGAGCTACAGTACAGTATCACCAACACTGACGGAGCTACAGTACAGTATCACCAACACTGACGGAGCTACAGTACAGTATCACCAACACTGACGGAGCTACAGTACAGTACAGTATCACCAACACTGACGGAGCTACAGTACAGTATCACCAACATTGACGGAGCTACAGTACAGTATCACCAACATTGACGGAGCTACAGTACAGTATCAACAACACTGACGGAGCTACAGTACAGTATCACCAACACTGACGGAGCTACAGTACAGTACAGTATCACCAACATTGACGGAGCTACAGTACAGTATCACCAACACTGACGGAGCTACAGTACAGTATCACCAACATTGACGGAGCTACAGTACAGTATCACCAACATTGACGGAGCTACAGTACAGTATCACCAACATTGACGGAGCTACAGTACAGTATCACCAACACTGACGGAGCTACAGTACAGTATCACCAACATTGACGGAGCTACAGTACAGTATCACCAACATTGACGGAGCTACAGTACAGTATCACCAACACTGACGGAGCTACAGTACAGTATCACCAACACTGACGGAGCTACAGTACAGTATCACCAACATTGACGGAGCTACAGTACAGTATCACCAACACTGACGGAGCTACAGTACAGTATCACCAACATTGACGGAGCTACAGTACAGTATCACCAACATTGACGGAGCTACAGTACAGTATCACCAACACTGACGGAGCTACAGTACAGTATCATCAACACTGACGGAGCTACAGTACAGTATCACCAACACTGACGGAGCTACAGTAGAGTATCACCAACACTGACGGAGCTACAGTACAGTATCACCAACACTGACGGAGCTACAGTACAGTATCACCAACACAGACGGAGCTACAGTACAGTATCACCAACACTGACGGAGCTACAGTACAGTATCACCAACATTGACGGAGCTACAGTACAGTATCACCAACACTGACGGAGCTACAGTACAGTATCACCAACATTGACGGAGCTACAGTACAGTATCACCAACACTGACGGAGCTACAGTACAGTATCACCAACACTGACGGAGCTACAGTACAGTATCACCAACATTGACGGAGCTACAGTACAGTACAGTATCACCAACACTGACGGAGCTACAGTACAGTATCACCAACACTGACGGAGCTACAGTACAGTATCACCAACATTGACGGAGCTACAGTACAGTATCACCAACACTGACGGAGCTACAGTACAGTATCACCAACATTGACGGAGCTACAGTACAGTATCACCAACACTGACGGAGCTACAGTACAGTATCACCAACATTGACGGAGCTACAGTACAGTACAGTATCACCAACACTGACGGAGCTACAGTACAGTATCACCAACACTGACGGAGCTACAGTACAGTATCACCAACACTGACGGAGCTACAGTACAGTATCACCAACATTGACGGAGCTACAGTACAGTATCACCAACACTGACGGAGCTACAGTACAGTATCACCAACACTGACGGAGCTACAGTACAGTATCACCAACATTGACGGAGCTACAGTACAGTATCACCAACATTGACGGAGCTACAGTACAGTATCACCAACATTGACGGAGCTACAGTACAGTATCACCAACATTGACGGAGCTACAGTACAGTATCACCAACACTGACGGAGCTACAGTACAGTATCACCAACACTGACGGAGCTACTGTACAGTATCACCAACACTGACGGAGCTACAGTACAGTATCACCAACACTGACGGAGCTACAGTACAGTATCACCAACATTGACGGAGCTACAGTACAGTATCACCAACATTGACGGAGCTGCAGTACAGTATCACCAACATTGACGGAGCTACAGTACAGTATCACCAACATTGATGGAGCTACAGTACAGTATCACCAACACTGACGGAGCTACAGTACAGTATCACCAACATTGACGGAGCTACAGTACAGTATCACCAACATTGACGGAGCTACAGTACAGTATCACCAACATTGACGGAGCTACAGTACAGTATCACCAACACTGACGGAGCTACAGTACAGTATCACCAACATTGACGGAGCTACAGTACAGTACAGTATCACCAACACTGACGGAGCTACAGTACAGTACAGTATCACCAACACTGACGGAGCTACAGTACAGTATCACCAACACTGACGGAGCTACAGTACAGTATCACCAACATTGACGGAGCTACAGTACAGTATCACCACACTGACGGAGCTACAGTACAGTATCACCAACATTGACGGAGCTACAGTACAGTATCACCAACACTGACGGAGCTACAGTACAGTACAGTATCACCAACACTGACGGAGCTACAGTACAGTATCACCAACATTGACGGAGCTACAGTACAGTATCACCAACATTGACGGAGCTACAGTACAGTACAGTATCACCAACATTGACGGAGCTACAGTACAGTATCACCAACATTGACGGAGCTACAGTACAGTATCACCAACACTGACGGAGCTACAGTACAGTATCACCAACACTGACGGAGCTACAGTACAGTACATTCACCAACATTGACGGAGCTACAGTACAGTATCACCAACACTGACGGAGCTACAGTACAGTATCACCAACATTGACGGAGCTACAGTACAGTATCACCAACATTGACGGAGCTACAGTACAGTATCACCAACATTGACGGAGCTACAGTACAGTATCACCACACTGACGGAGCTACAGTACAGTATCACCAACATTGACGGAGCTACAGTACAGTATCACCAACATTGACGGAGCTACAGTACAGTATCACCAACACTGACGGAGCTACAGTACAGTATCACCAACACTGACGGAGCTACAGTACAGTATCACCAACACTGACGGAGCTACAGTACAGTATCACCAACTGACGGAGCTACAGTACAGTATCACCAACTTGACGGAGCTACAGTACAGTATCACCAACATTGACGGAGCTACAGTACAGTATCACCAACACTGACGGAGCTACAGTACAGTATCACCAACACTGACGGAGCTACAGTACAGTATCACCAACACTGACGGAGCTACAGTACAGTATCACCAACACTGACGGAGCTACAGTACAGTATCACCAACACTGACGGAGCTACAGTACAGTATCACCAACACTGACGGAGCTACAGTACAGTATCACCAACACTGACGGAGCTACAGTACAGTATCACCAACACTGACGGAGCTACAGTACAGTATCACCAACTTGACGGAGCTACAGTACAGTATCACCACACTGACGGAGCTACAGTACAGTATCACCAACATTGACGGAGCTACAGTACAGTATCACCAACACTGACGGAGCTACAGTACAGTATCACCAACACTGACGGAGCTACAGTACAGTATCACCACATTGACGGAGCTACAGTACAGTATCACCAACACTGACGGAGCTACAGTACAGTATCACCAACATTGACGGAGCTACAGTACAGTATCACCAACACTGACGGAGCTACAGTACAGTATCACCAACATTGACGGAGCTACAGTACAGTATCACCACATTGACGGAGCTACAGTACAGTATCACAACACTGACGGAGCTACAGTACAGTATCACCAACATTGACGGAGCTACAGTAGTATCACCAACATTGACGGAGCTACAGTA
>WNGS01000411.1:12758443-12772396 GCA_020271785.1 Procambarus virginalis
ATCTAGGTGAACAAACAGCAGGTAATGACAGCAAAAACATGACCAGAGGTCAAGGCCAAACTCAGAGGTTTGTTTTTGAGCCAGGAGATTTGGTATTGGTCTTGAAGCCTCGTATGGGTACGTCTATGTCTAACAAATTCGCAGGACCGTATCAAGTAGTCAAACGTCTTGGGAGGTTACTTACAAGGTCTGCCATCCCAAGCAGAAAGGACAGACCATGAGTGTACATGTAAACCGGTTTGAAGGCTTATTGTGGGCCTAGTATTGTGGCTTGTTGTGTTGCTGAGGAGGAAATTCCTGAAGAGTCGAGTGTTGCTGAGGAAGATAGTAATATTTGTTTGTCTAATTCCAGTAGTTCCGGGGAAGAATTGTTGAGTCATTTGCAGGAGGAGGAGAGAGCAGAGTTCCAGGATCTTTTGGAGGTGTCTTCTAGCTTGTTTGGGGAGGTTCCCACTCAAACTTCTCTCATTACTCATGATATCACCCTGACAAATGTGACTCCAATTCGGTTGCACCCTTATCGAGTGACACACCGAGAAACGTCGTATCATCCAGGAGGAGGTTGATTATCTTCTTCGACATGGGTTCATTAGACCCAGTCAGAGTTCCTGGAGTTCGCCATGCTGTTAGTACCAAAGCCAGAAGATAAGTGGAGATTAGTAGTGGATTATAGAAAAACTCAACCAGGTAACTACAGTTGATGTTTATCCGTTACCTTTATTAGAAGAATTGTGTGTTGATACTATAGGTCATGCCAACTTTGTATCTAAATTAGACTTATCTAAGGGTTATCATCAGATACCTCTTTCAGATTTTGCCAGGGAAGTGACAGCATTTATCACTCCTGATGGAGCTTACGAGTTCAACTTCATGCCTTTTGGTTTACGGAATGCTCCAGCCATTCAGAAATTAATGAACTCTTTGTTGAAGGATGTGCCAGACTGTAGGGCATTCTGGATGACATTGTGATTTTCAGTAAGAATTGAGTAGATCATATGTCTAGTTTAAAGAAATTGTTTCATATATTGCAACATGCTAATTTGACTGTCAATATGAAGAAATGTAGTTGGGCTAAAGGAACCATAGTGTATTTAGGACATGAGGTCGGACAAGGAAGGATAGTCCCATTGCACGATAAGATTCAGGCAATTGTGGAGTACCCAGTCCTAACTAATAAGAAGTCTGTGCAAAGATTTATTGGAATGTGTGCGTATTATCGGAGGTATTGTAAAAACTTTTCTATTGTTGCTGCACCCATAACAAATCTTTTAAGGAAACAGGTAAAATTTAAGTGGACGCAGGAGTGTCAGAACTCTTTTCAGAAGTTGAAAGGAATTCTCTCTACTTCACCTGTGTTAGCTAGTCCACAGTATAATAAACCTTTTATTCTTCACATAGACGCTTCAGATGTAGGAGCAGGTGCTGTTTTGTTCCAAGTAGGACCAGATGAGTTAGAACATCCTGTTTATTATTTTTCACGTAAGTTTGACAGAACACAAATTAATTACTCTGTAGTTGAGAAAGAAGCACTTTGTTTAATACTAGCAGTGAAGAAATTTGAGACATATTTGTCAGGAAATGAAGAAGTAGTAGTAGTATATACAGATCATAATTCATTGACATTCATCAACTCTATGAAGTGTAAAAACCAGAGAATATTAAGATGGTCTTTGATTCTGCAAGAATTCAATATTGTAATTCGTCATATTCCTGGGAGGCAAAATGTTATTGCTGATGCCTTATCCAGAGGTTTTCCTGTTGCAGTGCCATAATCTGTAGTGTTCTTTATTCATAAGATGTATGTAATTTTGTATTTTTTTACTGTGTGAAATTTCATTGCTTTGTACTTGATTTAGTTTAAGTATTTTCATGTGGTGCAAATTTTTCATGTGTTAATTCATGCAGTCAAAAAAATGAAATCAACCTTCAGTTAATTTCATTTTTTCTTAGGGGACGGGAGGGATGTTACGAATCTTGTTAAGATCCTCTCATTACTCTTAATTATTGTATTACTGTATTGTCTTATTCTCTAATTATTATAGCATCCAGTTGTATGATATGAGATTTTGTATGTTATATGATATATATTATAGCATGTATTAGTGTGCTTGAGTTGCATATATTTGTATGAGGCTTTCGTGTTACAATTCTCATGTGTTTCTCTGTGGGGGTTGATCAGGTTGGATATGTGACTAGCGTGGGAAAGTGTTGTCAAGCGAGTGTTTATGATTTAACCTTGATTATAACTCCCATTTATTTGTCAGTAAATGCTATTGTATAAATTAATGTAATTGTGTATTCTTATGATTAATAATGTCTTGATATTTAGTACTACCATTATTATTAGTAATTCCACAATGTTATGTGGATAGTTAGTTGATTTGTTAGTAGACGCTTGGCCTGTGGACCAACGCGTGGGTCAGTAGCGTGGTGGCTGTGGTCGAGGGGAGGACATGTATTTAGTTAAGTCCTTGATTTGTATATTAGTCATTCAAAGTTTTTATTTCCTGGTCAGATGATATTGTATTCTCTTAATTAAGTTTTTTTTAAGTGCTGTTTATATTCTCATTGCTCGATAAGGATTTTATTTTAATTTGCATGCTGATAAATATTTCTGGCTTATTACGTACCATTTAATTGTTATGTTTGTCCCCCTTAGCATAAATATATTGTTCCCATTTTATGCAGTGCTTTATCTTACCCCTAGACTTATAGTATAAAGGCCGATTTAAATCTTTTATGTACACTGCTGGGAGAAGAACCTTATTAGTCTCAAGGGTGGTAACAGCGACACATATAAGTGTGGTCAGAAAAAACAACAGAGTAGCCCACACCGTCAGCAGACTTTGACCCATCGGTGAAGATGGAACGAGGGAGTGGGAGTGAGAAGAAAAGTGCTCAAGGAAGAGGCGTTTCAGAACTGTAGGAGGAGGGGTAAAAGCTTTAGTGATGCGGGTCAGAGAAGTACAAAATTGGGAAGGGGGACCCTCCACGGGGGCAAGGAGGGAACAATACGAGGAGAAACATTATAAGACGAACCGAAAGAGAATCTTGTAAGCGAGACAAACGGACAGAAAGAGGAAGGTGGTGAAGAGGAACAGGAACTACAGGAGGGGTAAAAGTCAAAGCACGATAGAGGCGAGAGTGAGATGAAGGATCTGTAAGGATCGCGCTAGATAGCGAAGACTGTAGCGATCACGGCGATCCTGGAGAGACAGAAAGCCAGTGTCAGCGTACAAACTGAGGGTAGGAGTGGAACGAAAAGCACCAGAGCTGAGCGCAACCCAGTATGGTGCAAAGGATCAAGACGGCGAAGAGTAGAAGGAGAAGCAGAAGAGTATGCAGGGCAACCATAATCGAGCTTAGACAGTACGAGAGAGGAATGCAAATAGAGGAGCGTGCGCCTATCCGCTCCCCAAGAAGTATGGGACAAAACCTTAAGTAGGTTAAGGGCCTTAGAGCATTCCACACGGAGGTAAGAGACATGGGGCGACCAAGACAAACGAGTGTCAAAGAATAACCCCAAAAGCTTCGCGGAATCTTTGTACTCAAGGGGATGACCATAAAGTGACAAAGAGGGACGAAGAACGACCCGCTTCCGAGTAAAAGTCATGGCACAAGTCTTAGTAGTAGAGAACTTGAAGCCATGATTGGTGGCCCAAGATGACACGGCATCAATCGCAAGTTGAAGCCGCCGTTGAAGGAGAGGCGAATCATCACCTCGACAGCAAAGAGTAAGATCGTCAACATAAAGAGCGGAGAAGATGCCAGAAGGAAGGGAGGAAAGGAGACCATTGAGGGCAACCAGAAAAAGAGTAGTACTCAGAACACTACCTTGGGGCACACCTTCACACTGCCGAAAAGAGGCAGAGAGAGTGGCACCAAGCCTGACTCGAAAGGTACGACGAGAGAGAAAGCTTTGAAGGAAGAGAGGGAGATTACCACGAAGGCCAAAAGAACGAAGTTGGGACAGAATATGGTATCTCCAAGTCGTGTCATAAGCCTTTTCCAGGTCAAAAAGGACAGCAACAACGGAGGTCTTCGCAGCAAAAGCAGTACGAATATAGACCTCCAAGTTCACCAGGACATCAGTCGTGCTGCGGCACTTGCGAAAACCAAATTGAGAAGGAGAGAGGTGGTGATGGTGTTCCAAGAACCACATCAGACGGACATTTACCATACGCTCAAACAGCTTGCAAACACAACTCGTGAGAGCAATAGGGCGGAAGTCCTTAGGGGACGTACCGAGAGACCCTGGTTTCCGAATAGGGAGTACAACGGCATCGAGCCAGTCCTCAGGGACGGACGACGAGTCCCAGACCTGGTTATACAGATTCAGTAAATACTGAAACGTGCACGGAGGGAGATGGCGAAGCATCTCATAATGAACGTCATCTGAGCCCGCTGCCGTAGATCCGCAGAGGGCCAGGGCAGACTGAAGTTCAGAAAGAGAGAAAGGATCGTTATAGGGAAGGCGGAGATGAGTGTGGAAATCTAAAGGAGAAGATTCAAGAACAGGCTTACGGAGAAGGAAGGATTGAGGAAGATGAGAACCAGAGCTAACAGAAGAAAAGTGGGAACCCAGTTCGGCCGCGACCTTCACTGGATCCGCCACAAGAGTCCCACGGAGGTGGAGAACCGGCGAGACATCTGGAACGAACTTGCCCGCAATCTTGCGGATCTTCTTCCAGATCTGCGGTAGAGGAGTATCGGACGTAATGGTGGAAACATAAGATTTCCAACTCTCACGTTTAGCAGTACGGATGGTCCTACGGGCCACCGCACTTGCCTTCCGAAACAGAATAAAAGAATCAGCCGTCTGCCGGCGGCGGTGTTTTTTCCAGGCCGCACGCTTACAGCGGACAGCCCGAGCACAGTCCGCATTCCACAGGGAACACACTTCCGTGTGCCCGGGAGGAAGAGCGAGGGATAGAGCTGAGGGCAGCGTTGAAGACAGTGTCATAGAAAAGGAGGAGGGCGCGAGGAAGAGGCAGAGAGGAGAGGTCAGAGAGAGAGTAGCACGGAGGGTGAATAGGCACCAGTCAGCCTTGGCAAACTGCCACCGAGGGAAGGAAAGGGGAGTGGAAAGAGAAAAAGGAAACGAGGATGGGGAAATGATCACTGTTGTGGAGGTCATCAAGAACCTGCCACGCGAAATCTAAGTAGAGAGACGACGAGCAAAGAGAAAGATCAAGACAGGAAAGGGTGCGAGTTCGAGAGTCCACATGAGTGGGCTCACCAGAATTCAGAAGAGATAGAGATGAAGCGAGGACGAACGGTTCGAGAAGACGGCCTCGGGTGTTTGTCAGAACATCCCAGAGGGAATGTCGACAGTTGAAATCACCCAAAAGGAGCACCGGCTCTGGCAAGGAGTCCAGGAGGTGCTTAAGATCAGGAAGGGAAAGAGGGACATTGGAGGGAGATAAATGGAACAGACTGTATACCATTTACCCACAAAAACACGGGCAGCAGAACAATGGAGAGGGGACGGAAGAAGTAGGGGGACGAAGGGAATATCAGAACGAATTAAGAGAGCAGTAGAGTTATGGGCCCCAGCAAGAGCCGGGGGGGGGGGGGAGAAGAAAGGAATAACCACGAAAGTGACCAGGACGAGCACCAAGCATGGGTTCCTGGAGACAAACACAAAGTGGCGTAAACTGTGTAATGAGAAGTTGGAGTTCATGGAAGTTGGCATAAAATCCACGAATATTCCACTGAAGAATAGACATTATCAAAGAGAAAGTAACAGAGAACAAGAAAGAAATAAAGGTAAAGATAAACACAGTAAGGAACACAGTGTATTAAAGAATCTCAGGATCAGGGTCAGGATCAGGGTCTGGATCAGGAGCAGGGTCGGCAAAATCAGGGTTAGGGGCATGGGTAAACTTAGTAAGGAGAGGGAAGGGAGCGAGAGAACAGACCAGAGGCGGACTGACGGGGTCCGGAGGAGGAGACAACTGAGAGGGGCAGGCAAGGACAGTTGGAGGGGGGGGGGGCAGAAAGCAGGGAGTGCACCTCAGGAAGGGCAGCAACAGAGAGGGAATCGGGGGCGGAAGAAACCTCCATATCAGAGACAGGGGGTTCGACTACTGAAACGGGAGGGGATGTAGTGACAGAGTCAGAGGGAGGGGTGAGAGAAGAAAGCGAAACCTTCTTACCGCCGAGAGGAAGAAGGAGAGGAGCCAGGCTTACGTTTCTGACTCGAAGAGACAGGCGTTCCAGTAACAACGTACCGGGCGACAGACTCAATGGTCTCAGCAGGAGAAGAGGAACGAGAGCGAACAACACGAAGGTTGCTGGGAGGATGATGGATATCAGCCTGGACCGACAGGTGGCGTGGCGGGTCAAGAGACTGGGGGAGGGTCGGGAAGAAAGAGTGGGGGGAGATGGGGAAGAAGACAAAGGAGATATGGCGGACTGGGTAGGAAGGGGGAAAATCCCAGATGGAGAACCGGGAGGGAGACCATCTGGGACAGGAGGCAAAGGAATAGGGGAGGTGGTGGTGGGTGTGGTCGGGTTTAAGGCCTGGAAACGGTTGTGAGACTGAGGAAGACGGGAAGGACGAGGAGAGGTAGAACGCAACACGCGAGCGTAGGAGACGCCCGCGAAAGGGGTGAGACGACGAACTCGGCGTCTCACTTCAGGAAAAGACAGACAATCTCGGTGCTTCAAGTTGAGGACGGCTTTCTCGAGTTTGTAGCGCATACACGAGCGGGAGAAGGTAGGGTGGGCTTCCACGCAATTGAGGCAGTGAGCCTGGGGAGAAGTGCACTCGGACTTAGAATGACTATCGTCCCCACACAAGGGGCACAGATACACAGTAC
The DNA here is from genome assembly GCA_020271785.1 of Procambarus virginalis. Classification (NCBI taxonomy): domain Eukaryota; kingdom Metazoa; phylum Arthropoda; class Malacostraca; order Decapoda; family Cambaridae; genus Procambarus; species Procambarus virginalis. Next base: position 12,765,268 of record WNGS01000411.1, read on the forward strand.
TGGTGCATTTGAGGACACCGTGCCCGAACTTCCAACACTTATTGCATATTCTAGGAGAGGGAATGTACTCCTGAACGGAGCACCTGGCACCAGCAAGAATAACAGAGGGCGGAAGGGCCCTACTATGAAAGGTGATTTTTACAACTCGAAGGGGCTGACGGCGATGACCACGAGGGGGTCGAGTAAACGTGTCCACCTGGAGGACAGAATGGCCTTGGGCTTCGAGGATATGTTTAATATCCTCCTGGCAATCTTTGAGGTCCCGAACTCCAGTTGCAACATGGTGTGGGAGGAGAACAGTGCCAACACTGACATTTAGTCGAACGTTCTTGGAGACCCGGACAGGGGTCTCGCCAATGCAGGACAAAGCGGCTAAGCGAGTAGCTGCATCTTGAGAAGGAGGGTAGCGACAACACGCATACCGTAACTGGTGGAGTTAAAAGTAACAGGCATCTACTGAATCAACAAGGTGTTTATGGAGGGAGAAATCGTCAGGAGGAGTAGAATCCAGATGGTGGAGATCAAAGTATTTAGCCCACGTAGCAGGACCAAACAAGGCGTTGTAAGTACTATTACGGGAATGGATCGTGCGAGTGTGGCCGTGGTGGGAACGGCGTTGAGAACCCCCAGAGGTCACGGGGGTAAAAGGCGCAGTAGTCACAATGAGAGATGAAGCCGCGCCAGGGAACGAGGTAGTCACCTCTGGGGGCCTGGAGCTCGACCCAACCACAGAGGAGGGAGGGGAGCCGAGGGGAGGAGTCAGAGAGGCCAAAGGAGAAGCAAGGTCGGGGCCCAATGCAGCGGAGACTACAGAGCCCGGTCTTCCATCACGGACCGACTCGGTAGCTTGGTCGCCCACACCACGAGCCTGAGAAGGTAAAGCAGAAACAGTCGAAACAGTATGTATCATTGCTACGAAAAGGAATATTTATTCACGAATGAGCCCCCACCCCCACCATGGAGCCACAATTAGAGGCAGGACACGCAACAAGAAGCTATCACCCATCATGCCGGGGGCCTCCCAGGGGTGCGTCGTGAGTATACGCCCCACAAACGCCACCTTAAAAACTGACAGTCCGTCGAGATCGGGTTCAGTGACGAAAGGGGGATTGACAATAAAAGGTTACCCTCGCTCTCGACATTGGGTTCTACAGTTCTACGGGTGCAAGAGTATGCCTCCCCAAGCACCCGGGCGTCAAATAGAAGAAGTCCAAAGGAATAACCAAAACAAGCAAAAGGTCGGCAGGAAACGGCAAGCAGATAGGAGAAGAGGGGGGATAAAAAAGAAACAGAAGGAAAAGGAAAAGTTGCTCAGCATAATTGGAGAGGACAGCAGCAGGAACACAAGGCTACAAAAGGACAGAACTGTCCCAAGGAGCATCACACTCCGGCAGCCGCCCACTAAGCCCCCCCCCCCCTCACGGCATCAACGAGCTGAGCGGGGAGGGGGGGAATCCTTCTCGAAGTGAAAGTAACACTTTTAAAACAACGACTCACAGAAGATGATGACTTTAGGGAACACTTCATAATGACACCTGCTAGACTGGTAACTCTTGAGGTGGGGGGTAATCTTATTGATAGCTGGGTGGGTTATATGATTACACGATTAGAGGAACTCCTTTCAGAAACAGAAGGGAGTGGTTTCATACTATATAATGCTGATTTCCTCAAAATCGTTATCTGTAATGCTAGTGTAAGGTCAGTTTTGGGGGATTATGTCCTTTATCCCCCCTTTCTAAGGGGACGATATGAGGTCTTCAACCCAAACCCTGTTGGTAACAATAAAACATGCATTATTCAATGCATTGCTGCTTTTCTGGCATCACAACAAGGGTGGAAATGGAGACGTATAGGGAGACTTGTAGAGTCTCACTCTAGGGTTAGGAAAATGGTCAAATACGACCATTTATCCTTCCCTCTCTCGTGGGAGGATATCTCTAAATAGGAGAATAGAAATAAACAATCCATTTTTTGTACTCAATACACAAACATACAGACGGTGTCTATCACGTCTCTCTTTGCCGCCGTGGCAGCAGACAGTACTCGGTCATAGTACCATTATTGTTGTTGGGAGAGTCTCATGTGGCCCTTATTAACCCTTACACTGCTCAGGGGTCCTGGGCACATTTACACCCCTGTGCGCAAGAAAAAAAAAATTCCAAATTTTTTTTTCGTCTTCTAAACATGTTAATTTGAGTCCCCTGAGCACGGGAAAAATAATAAAAAAATTCTATTATGCATACCAATGACACAATTGAGCCGAGAAGTTGGCCGATGACGTCACAGAACGTGAGCGCTCGAGGCTGCTGCGTCAGCCAGCAGTCACTCACGGCCGCTCTCGCGGCCCGAGTTGCCGCGAATTTATTTTCGCGGAATTATTTACAGTATTTTTGGGTCATTTTACTGAAATTTTTTCGCTAGTATTGTTCCAATTATTAGCAATAGACGTTGTATTATAATAAAAGTCTCCCTGGTGAAAAGTCTCTGTGGTGTAGTGGTAAGACGCTCGCCTGGCGTTCCGCGAGCGCTATGTCATGGGTTCGTATCCTGGCCGGGGAGGATTTACTGGGCGCAAATCCTTAACTGTAGCCTCTGTTTAACGCAACAGTAAAATGTGTACTTGGATGAAAAAACGATTCTTCGCGGCGGGGATCGTATTCCAGGGACCTGCCCGAAACGCTACGCGTACTAGTGGCTGTACAAGAATGTAACAACTCTTGTATATATTTAAAAAAAAAAAAATGGTCTAAACTCAATAGGCGCACACATATTAGTGTCACAAGTATGCCCACCAAAATGGTATAATTTACAGGAAATATTCAATGTATTTGGGTTTTTTCAAAATAAACACAAAAAATAACTTGATATGTACATTTATTTACCAAAGAATTACACATTTAGTACTCCTGGAGACTGTGATACTGTGCGAAACAGTCGATATGGCACAGAGGGACGGCACACGCTTCGCACCATGTCAACACCAATTTACGTTTCTGTGGCCTCAATTTGGTACTGGAACACACAACACACCGACGCTGGCCTGCTGCACGAGCTCCAGTTGGTGGTAATTTCTTGATTTGGTGCATCAGAAAGGCCTCCCTGTAAGCGAGCCTGGGTGCAGGAGCATGGTTCAATATTGGGTCTCGAATGGGTCTTTGTATGCCAGGTGTGTCCTTGCCAAATTTACCTAGCAACTGTTTCACAACTTGAAAACTAAACGAACGGAAATATGGTTTTCTACCTGTCTTTACAAGAAACATGTTGTAACTGTTCAGCATTGTTACGTCAATTAGGTGGAAAATCATTTTCTTCGTCCACTTCACAGTCTTCCGTACACACTCTACAGCACCCACCATCATGTCACATTTATCAACTAAACGCATGTTGATGTTGTAGTCCATCACACAATCTGGCTTATATATTATTTGCTTTGTTGTTCTGTTCACCTTGCCACTGTCCACCATTGTACCAGGGTGAATGGTGGTCAACATGTTCACTTCACGTCTGTCTTTCCACCGCACTGAAAGCATTGCACCACTTTTTCTTACCTCGCAATCACCTACTTGCATAGCAGTGTCAAACACAGGCATTTCCTTTCGTTTTGGCTTTACTGTTCCACACACTCCAGTCTTATTATCAAGCAAGAATTTCGTTAGCAAGGGACTGGTATAATAGTTATCTGTGTACAATATGTGGCCCTTGTTCAGATATGGTGCAAGCAGTGACTTCACCACACTACCTGAGAAGCCATGTTCGTCATTAGCAGGAATATCTACATTTGTGGCTGAATAAAGTATCATGTGTAACACCATTCCTGATTCACAGTCACAGAGCACAAAGAATTTCAGTCCAAATCGGTGACGTTTTGAGGGAATATACTGCTTGAAGGCAGCACGTCCTTTGAAAAGCACAAGGGATTCATCAATAACCAGCTTCTGAGCTGGTACGTAGTAATCTCGGAACTTTCCAATCAGGTCATTTAGCACGTGCCTCACCCTCCAAAGCCTATCATCCTGTGTCTCGTCTGCATTATTTGCAAAATGAATGCACCGTAGGATCAACAGAAATCTGTCTCGGGACATATATTTCCCGAACAATGGTGTTGGAACAGCGTTGTCTTTGCTCCAATAATCTGAAATTACGTGTTTCACACAATGTTTCATCAACATGCAAATTGCGAAAAACACATACATTTCACCAACAGTTGTCTCTTTCCAACGCTGTAGTCGTGAAAATTCTGTAACTTCCTCAAGTTCAATGAGATCGGCCGCAAGTCTGTTCGTTTCATGAACAATGTGTTCCATGAGCGGCTCATCGAAATATGCAATAAAAAAGTCACTTTCACACATTTCGTCACCAGTATCAGGGAAAAGATCTGTAATTCCCACATCTCTGTTGTCAAAGTCGGGAATTTGTGGTACAAAATCTTCCCCATCACTCCACACACACAAATCTGCTGCCTTCCGAGAGCCATTAGCTGCACGACGGCGAGGAATCCGGGGACCAGGAGCTGAAGCAGGCATTGTAACAGTAGGGGCAGGAACGGTAGATGAGGTAAAAGATCTGGAACATGAGGGAATTTGTTCCTCATTGTCGCCATATTGTCCCATGCGGCGGCGCTTGGCTGGGCGGGCAGCTGATGCGGCGAAACTTGTACTGGCACTAACAGCCGGGGTAAAACTATTCTCAGATTCTTCATCACTAAAACCTGAGAAAGATTCACTTGTTTCTGAATCGTTGATCATATCATAAACGTGTAGTGGTATAGATGAACGACGTGCTTGGGCGCGAGGTGGTGTTGAGTAGTATCCTCGTGAGGCATCCTCACCCTCGTGGCACCCACATGTTCACCCTCACTATCCGTTGTTTCGATTTCTTCTGGCTGGGTATAATCTTCATCTATATCAGAGTCGTCAATATCAGACTCGTCAACGTCCTTGAACAATTCATCTGCAATTTCGTCTTCGGTCAAAGACTGTGCGGCGCGGTGCGCTAAGCGAGGTCGCACGCTGGGTCGTGATGCGCTCGCCATGGTGTCTGGCCACTAACTAAGGCCTGTGAAACAAAGGAGGCCTGCTCTAGATTTTTTTTCAAAATGGCGTCTGTTTACAATAGCCCGTGGCTATGGGATGGGTGACCCCTTTACACCGCGGGACGTTTGAATCGTGCCTGGCACCCTTTGGCGTATATATACGCCATGCGCACGGTCAGACATGTTACTCATGGCGTATATATACGCCATGCGCAGTTTAAGGGTTAAGGAGTTTGACAAGTTCCTACGGAACTTTACTCGCAGCCAGACGAAAGACAGTCTTTCAGAATATCAAAATTCCGAAAGACAGTCTTTCAGAATATCAAAATTCTACCGATCTAACAAATCATGTATCTTCCTGTGACATCACACAGAAAATGATTTATCCTCAGGAGGGGGACACACTTCATTTTAAAATACAGGGAAAAGTTACCCACCTTCCCACATGGCATATTTTGGTTTTGAGTGCTACTTAAGCGCTGAGGATTGTCTAGGTTCTGTTACAGCCATACATATGCCTATAGCCTACAGCTATATAATTGTTGATAGGAACCACACTGTCATTGATAAATTTACTTATTTTGGGGGGGACAGTGTCACACATTTCATGCAGCGAGTTGCTACCACATGGGAAATTATCAGATCCACATTCTCCCATTATGAAATAGACATGTCTCTTTGAGGATATGGTTCATTTTAGGAGACAGACACACTGTCAGTTTTGCGGGGAGGTATTTACCCTCACCAATTTCAAGGTTCAACATCATGATCACTTTAGGGAAAAGCTCAATTATATTGGAGCTCTATGTAATTACTGCAACCTCCGTCAAAAGAATGCTCTAGAGAGTTTAGTCCTAATTGTTCACAATATGTCTTATGACATGGGGTTAATTTTGAGGGAGTTTGCCATGGGTTCAAATATTAAGAGCAATATCCTCATGCGGCAGGGGACGAAATATCTTAAGGTAGAAATAGGGAAGCTTAAATTTCTTGATTCACTGGCTTTTATTACAGGTAGTCTTACGTCCCTAGCAAAGACCCATTGATTCAGCCAGTCCCTTAACATTCACTCACTCAATGATAGAAGGTTTGCCCAAAGAGTCACCACCTACTCTTAAAGGGTAAGCAGTTTTTCCGTTATGAATATACCACAAAAATCAGCTGCTTTAATGATGCAACACTCCCTCCTATTGAAATGTTTAACAGCTCCCTACACAAATCAGGTATAACTCAGGATGAATATAGACATTCTAAATTAGTATCGGAGGCAACAGGGTGTAGGACATTAAAAGACTACGTCCTTGTTTATTTGAAGTGTGACGTTGGTTTACTGGCTGACATTTTTACCCACCACAGGGTAATTCTAAATGATATCTATTCATTAGAAATGACCCATTACTGCAGCCTTCTGGGCTACTCCTACGACTGCTTCTTGAAAAGCAGCAAAATATCATTGGAGTTAAGTGCAGATGTAACATTACACAATCTCCTGTCACAAAACATACGAGGGGGTTTTACAACTGCAGTTAGGAGTTACGCCAGAGCTAACAACCACTACGTCAACCCATCTTTTAACCCACAGGAGGATAGTTCTTCATTCTTACTCTATTTAGATTTCAACTCACTTATGGGAGTTGTATGACTAAGAAATTGCCCAATGGGGGTCTAAGAAGGATGTCATCTGATGAGATGAACTCCTTCATTAGTGAAGGGAAGTTAATGACAGAACAGCCATTCTCTTCTAACAAAGGGTACTGGCTCTTAATTGACACCAAACACATATATGAACTGAAATAGCTAGACTAACAGATCATCAACCCTTTGTTTACACCATACGAAAATAAGTATGATGGATATCTCACCAATTAGTAGGGGACTTCTGGAAACAAATAACATTACAAATCTCCCTAAAAAAAATTATTAAACTGGTTGGTGATCATCTCCCAAAAATCATTATTTCATATCTCTACACCTTTTACAACTATTTATTGAGATAGGTCTTGAAGAAGAGACTATACACGCTATTTATGAGTTCCGCCAGTCAGATTTTATGGCAGAATTTGTTAACACCAACGTTAACAATAGAATGCCTCCACA
>WNGS01000411.1:12785888-12799615 GCA_020271785.1 Procambarus virginalis
CAAAAAAAAAACAACCTCTATATAAATGAGTGCCTTACAAAGCAGCGTGGATCCTTCCTCTTCAGGCTGTGTAAAATTCGCAAACTAAACCCTGGTCTTATCAAGCAGTGCTTCAATAGAAATGGAACGATCATTGTAAAGAAGTTAAGTGCAGGAAAAAGATATGAAATAAAGTGTGACCAACAACTACTGGCCTTCTTTATGATTGTGGTATATCTGAAAACCAGAATTCGCCCAATGCCAATGCTGAAAATAACTCATAAGTGACTGAGCTTAACCTAACCTAACCTAGCGCAGCCTAACCTTGTCCAAGGCGCCTTCTCTGCCTTACCGAATAACTAGTGTTCTCTCATCCATAAAAGTTCCTAACTAATCAGTAAAGTCTCCATGTACTTATGTAAGCATCTACCTCAGTATCATTGTAAAATCTTACTCATAAATATAATCTTACCCTGTTATTTTTTAAATTTAATTGTAATTTGATTTATATGTCATTTATTGGAATTAATTACTCGAGTTCATTTTGTTTTCTTAAGGTCATACTAATTATAGGAACATAACTAAGCTATATAAAGTTAATTACCTTTAAAATTATTTTACTTTATGATTATTATTTATCTTATTATTTTTATTATACATTAATCTTGTCAGTCTGTACTGATTTTTTGTTTTCTCTCTTTAACTTATGTATCCTTCTTGGTTATCTACGGTGATCTTTATTTTACTTCTAATTGTTTCGATTATATATGTATTTGCATTTATTGTTGTGTTTTGCTATAATTACTTTATATTTAGAGCAGATTTAGTATTTAACTGCTTCTGTAATTGCTTGTCTTATTGTATCGTGACCCCATTGCATCTACATGCATACTGATTTGACCCTGATCTAAATCTTCTGTCTCATATCTACACCAATCAGCACATTGATCATCATTATTGCAGGTATTACACAGCAAATCTTGCAAAAACAAACTCCTAAATAGCACCTGCTTATCAGTTTACAACCAAAATGTTAGATCACTTTTTAAACATTTTGATGATATAAATGCACTACTCAAAGCAGATTCTAAATTATCATTCATTATTTTAACAGAAACTTGGCTAAGCAAAGACTATACCCAACTCTACAACTTAGATGGTTATAAAGCCATTCACAATTGTAGGCTTAATAAAAAGGAGGTGGCACAGCTATATATTACCAAGATACCTTCATCTGCAATAGTGTCATTAGTGATAGAGACGACTATTGTGAATATACCTATGCCCAGTTCTCGAGTAAATCCCTTAAATCCTCCTTGACTATCGGTGCTATCTATAGATTTCCCATTACTATATAACTTCATTCTCAGATAACCTAAGGAATCTTATCATAAACAACATTCTCAACAAAAATCACATAATTCTAGGAGACTTCAATATTGATCTGGGTCAAGAAAATTGCCCTCAAGTTGACTATTTCCTTAACAGCATGAACTTCTGTATGCTAATCCTCACAATCACCAAGCCCACTCGAGTCACTCAAACATCTGCCACTACCTTGGAACTCTTATGGACTAGCATAACAGCTCCCCTTACATCTGGTATAATCTATGGCAGAACAACTGACCAGTATCCTACCTTCCTCATAGCAAACATGGACATAACACCACCAAAAGCAAGAAACTCCTTACAGGCTACACATTGAAGCAGCTATAGGCAACCTTAAGCAGATGCAGTTTAATACTGATAAATGTAAAGTTTTGAGGCTCGGTAATGATGATAGAGATACAAGATACGAGCTAGATGGTGCTGAGATTGCGAAGTCGGATTGTGAAAGGGATCTGGGAGTTATGATTAGTAAGAATTTAAAACCAAAGGATCAGTGTATGAATGTTCGTAAGGCAAATAGGACACTGGGATTTATTAATCGAAGCGTTAGTAACAAGACACCTGGTGTGGTTCCTCAGCTATATCTTGCTCTGGTTAGGCCCCATTTAGATTATGCAATTCAATTTTGGTCGCCGTACTATAGAATGGATATAAATTCACTTGAACGTGTCCAGCGTAGGATGACAAAGTTAATTCCCCAAACTAGAAACCTTTCAATATGAAGAAAGATTAACAAAGCTTAACTTGCATTCACTGGAAAGGCGAAGAGTTAGGGGTGACATGATAGAGGTTTACAAGTGGATGAATGGACATAACAAAGAGGATATTAATGGGGTATTAAAAGTATCAACACAAGACAGAACACGAAACAATGAGTATAAATTGGATAAGTTTACATATCCAGTTTAGTATCACCAACAATGACGGAGCTACAGTACAGTATCACCAACACTGACGGAGCTACAGTACAGTATCACCAACATTGACGGAGCTATAGTACAGTATCACCAACACTGACGGAGCTACAGTACAGTACAGTATCACTAACATTGACGGAGCTACAGTACAGTATCACCAACACTGACGGAGCTACAGTACAGCATCACCAACACTGACGGAGCTACAGTACAGTACAGTATCACCAACATTGACGGAGCTACAGTACAGTATCACCAACACTGACGGAGCTACAGTACAGTACAGTATCACCAACATTGACGAAGCTACAGTACAGTACAGTATCACCAACACTGCCGGAGCTAAAGTACAGTATCACCAACATTGACGGAGCTACAGTACAGTATCACCAACACTGACGTAGCTACAGTACAGTACAGTATCACCAACATTGACGGAGCTACAGTACAGTACAGTATCACCAACACTGCCGGAGCTACAGTACAGTATCACCAACATTGACGGAGCTACAGTACAGTATCACCAACACTGACGGAGCTACAGTACAGTATCACCAACACTGACGGAGCTACAGTACAGTACAGTATCACCAACACTGACGGAGCTACAGTACAGTATCACCAACACTGACGGAGCTACAGTACAGTACAGTATCACCAACACTGACGGAGCTACAGTACAGTATCACCAACACTGACGGAGCTACAGTACAGTACAGTACAGTATCACCAACATTGACGGAGCTACAGTACAGTATCACCAACACTGACGGAGCTACAGTACAGTATCACCAACACTGACGGAGCTACAGTACAGTACAGTATCACCAACATTGACGGAGCTACAGTACAGTATCACCAACACTGACGGAGCTACAGTACAGTACAATATCACCAACATTGACGGAGCTACAGTACAGTATCACCAACACTGACGGAGCTACAGTACAGTATCACCAACACTGACGGAGCTACAGTACAGTATCACCAACATTGACGGAGCTACAGTACAGTACAGTATCACCAACACTGACGGAGCTACAGTACAGTATCACCAACACTGACGGAGCTACAGTACAGTACAGTATCACCAACACTGACGGAGCTACAGTACAGTACAGTATCACCAACATTGACGGAGCTACAGTACAGTATCACCAACATTGACGGAGCTACAGTACAGTATCACCAACATTGACGGAGCTACAGTACAGTATCATAAACACTGACAGAGCTACAGTACAGTATCACCAACATTGACGGAGCTACAGTACAGTACAGTATCACCAACACTGACGGAGCTACAGTACAGTATCACCAACACTGACGGAGCTACAGTACAGTACAGTATCACCAACACTGACGGAGCTACAGTACAGTACAGTATCACCAACATTGACGGAGCTACAGTATCACCAACACTGACGGAGCTACAGTACAATATCACCAACACTGACGGAGCTACAGTACAGTATCACCAACATTGACGGAGCTACAGTACAGTACAGTATCACCAACACTGACGGAGCTACAGTACAGTACAGTATCACCAACACTGACGGAGCTACAGTACAGTACAGTATCACCAACATTGACGGAGCTACAGTACAGTACAGTATCACCAACATTGACGGAGCTACAGTACAGTATCACCAACACTGATGGAGCTACAGTACAGTATCACCAACATTGACGGAGCTACAGTACAGTATCATCAACACTGACAGAGCTACAGTACAGTATCACCAACATTGACGGAGCTACAATACAGTATCACCAACATTGACGGAGCTACAGTAGAGTACAGTATCATCAACACTGACAGAGCTACAGTACAGTATCACCAACATTGACGGAGCTACAGTACAGTATCACCAACATTGATGGAGCTACAGTACAGTATCACCAACACTGACGGAGCTACAGTACAGTATCACCAACACTGACGGAGCTACAGTACAGTATCACCAACATTGACGGAGCTACAGTACAGTATCACCAACACTGACGGAGCTACAGTACAGTATCACCAACACTGACGGAGCTACAGTACAGTATCACCAACACTGACGGAGCTACAGTACAGTATCACCAACACTGACGGAGCTACAGTACAGTATCACCAACACTGACGGAGCTACAGTACAGTATCACCAACACTGACGGAGCTACAGTACAGTACAGTATCACCAACACTGACGGAGCTACAGTACAGTATCACCAACATTGACGGAGCTACAGTACAGAATCACCAACATTGACGGAGCTACAGTACAGTACAGTATCACCAACATTGACGGAGCTACAGTACAGTATCACCAACATTGACGGAGCTACAGTACAGTATCAACAACACTGACGGAGCTACAGTAAAGTATCACCAACACTGACGGAGCTACAGTACAGTATCACCAACATTGACGGAGCTACAGTACAGTATCACCAACACTGACGGAGCTACAGTACAGTATCACCAACACTGACGGAGCTACAGTACAGTATCACCAACATTGACGGAGCTACAGTACAGTATCACCAACACTGACGGAGCTACAGTACAGTATCACCAACATTGACGGAGCTACAGTACAGTATCACCAACATTGACGGAGCTACAGTACAGTATCACCAACATTGACGGAGCTACAGTACAGTATCACCAACACTGACGGAGCTACAGTACAGTATCACCAACATTGACGGAGCTACAGTACAGTATCACCAACACTGACGGAGCTACAGTACAGTATCACCAACACTGACGGAGCTACAGTACAGTATCACCAACACTGACGGAGCTACAGTACAGTATCACCAACATTGACGGAGCTACAGTACAGTATCACCAACACTGACGGAGCTACAGTAGAGTATCACCAACACTGACGGAGCTACAGTACAGTATCACCAACATTGACGGAGCTACAGTACAGTATCACCAACACTGACGGAGCTACAGTACAGTATCACCAACACTGACGGAGCTACAGTACAGTATCACCAACACTGACGGAGCTACAGTACAGTATCACCAACACTGACGGAGCTACAGTACAGTATCACCAACACTGACGGAGCTACAGTACAGTATCACCAACACTGACGGAGCTACAGTACAGTATCACCAACATTGACGGAGCTACAGTACAGTATCACCAACATTGACGGAGCTACAGTACAGTATCACCAACACTGACGGAGCTACAGTACAGTATCACCAACATTGACGGAGCTACAGTATAGTATCACCAACATTGACGGAGCTACAGTACAGTATCACCAACACTTGACGGAGCTACAGTACAGTATCACCAACATTGACGGAGCTACAGTACAGTATCACCAACACTGACGGAGCTACAGTACAGTATCACCAACATTGACGGAGCTACAGTACAGTATCACCAACACTGACGGAGCTACAGTACAGTATCACCAACATTGACGGAGCTACAGTACAGTATCACCAACACTGACGGAGCTACAGTACAGTATCACCAACATTGACGGAGCTACAGTACAGTATCACCAACANTAGTTTTCTACACTCATAGCACTTCTTACCTTGTGCGACAAACATTATCTTGGTGTGGGTAGTCCTCCACAATTGTAACATTTATTGTTGACAACCTTTGATGTGAGTCGTTGTGATGCTTGGTCTTGTTCCCTGACTCCAGTTGTGATGTGGTTCTCGGCTCAATTTAATGTTAGGTTTGGCATGATATCTTCTATGATCATGGTGTCCTCCTGAACCTTACATACTTCTGGACTGTTAGTAACAGTGGCAGAACCGGTTGGCACTGCACTCCATGACACGAGCATCACGTGCAGCATCTTCCATTCGACGAGCCATATCCAGTATTTGGTAAGAGAACTTTCATCATCAACAAGTTCTAGAGCTCTTCGACGAAGACGTGTAGATGTGCATGTTTCAATTATTTGCTGTTGATTTCTTTGTCAACATCAGCAAACTCACAATGGGTTGCTAAACCCTGCAGACGTGTATGGTATTGATCAACACTTCATTAGAGAGTTGTTTTGCTCTCCTGAAATGCATAATTTCCATAGCAGTATTTTGCCTTGGTTTGAAATGCTCAGTTAATTTGGCCTTGGCAGTGTCATAATCTTTGGCACCACCAGTGTCTTTCAGTGTATCAAAGATGTCACAAACTCTATCACCTGCATAGTGAAGCAGAAAGGCACGCTTTCTTTCAGCACTTTTGATATCAGAAACTATCAACAAATTTTCAAACCTTTTAAGCCATTTGACCCACCTCTGTGACAGGTTTGTCTGGTCACAGTCAGGATCAAATGCAGGAAACTGAGGTATATTTGCCATTTTTACTGAATAAATTTAAACTTATCACTTAAAATGTTCCTCAGAATATATACACTTACTACGCACTGTATATGTTATTAAGAATTCACTGTAATTACTTTAATTTTGCAAAGCACACAAGCATTTTAATGCAAAAGTTCACAACAGTGCACAACACAGCAGCAACTGACTTCTTACCTAGCCCTTGTGTACATGTGTTGTTCCTACTCACAGCAACACAGCAGTTGTTAGCAGTTGGTACAGCAATTGGCAGCAGTAGGCAGCAGTAGGCAGCAGTTGGCAGCAGTAGGCAGCAGTAGGTTCACAGCGTGAAGAATTTGTAGCACGAAGCGTCGTTTCGTAACCAAAACATCGGGTTTGTACACTGCATCAAAGCGTCGTTTCGTACACAGCGTCGGCAGATTCCTCTCTCACAGCAACAATCAGCACAGCTTGGGTAGCACACAGCATTGGCCAGCACACAGCAACGGCCAGCACATAGCAACGATCAGCACACAGCAACAGTCAGCACACAGCATGGGGTTTGCATACAGCATCGGGTATGGTGCTCACAGACAGCTTCTCCTTCCTCCTCTAGGCGAATCAGCATGCTCCTTCCTTGTGTTTTGTTGAACAAAATACCTGCGTTCCCAGTTCATCCTCGTCGCCAGTGTGGTGTCTGTGTATAGCTGAGATAGTCTTGGTAGTAAGGTTGATGTAAAGTCATTCCGGTTACTGACTTTAATACTTAAATAACTACATGATAGAGTAGCTCCCAAGCTGGTAGCGTCCTGTATGCTGTTTACCTTCTCTAGTGGCGTCCAGCCGCCGCACATAGAAAACGGATGGTACCATTTTCTGTGAACATGACACAAACCATTTTATGTTATCTTGAAAAATAATGTAATTAGAGTCAAATTTCCCGCTGCAAGTTTCCCCAATCCGGTCCTCGCGGCCTGGGTGCGCCGTGGGGTATTGTGTCTTACGTTGTAGAAGTCTAATATTTCGTAATATCGTGGAAAATAACGTTTTATGCATAAAACGAATATAAATTCGCTCATTGGCAACACTCGTGTGAGGGAGGGGGTAGGTTTGCTGAAGAGGAGTCAGTCACTCTGTGTGTCCCTGAGCGTGTTGATCTATCGTGGATGCGCTCTCACAATATCTCCCAGAATTATCGTTATTTGTGTTATTTTTACTGCAATATGACGTACAAAACGAAGATGAGGAAAGCTATGAAAGCTAAATCCTTGCTAGCTGCCCGTAGAAGGTCCGAGTTGGCTACAATACGTAGATTACGCACATTGACTAGTGAAGATCGTGGAGGCCTCTCAGCTGAGGCGTTAGGAGCTTGTCGCAGCCAGCAGCCCTTCACCCCACAATCCAACCCTCTACCACCGCACATGTTCCACCTGCTACTCCACCTCTTCCACCTGCTACTCCACCTCTTCCAGAAGCCCACGAGACGCACCACCAAACCAAGAAAGGCCCCTGAGGGAGCTGACCCCGGCTATGGGGCAGGTGCCTACTAGAGCCACTGCAGTGCCACCTTGACGACCCATATTTCTGACCAATTATATTAGGTTAGTATGTTTTAGTGTTATATTGTGATATTACTTCATAAATATTTGTACATATAAAACTGGTGGCAAATATATCAATTTTTTTTATTTTTTTTTTTCCTTAAAATTTTTTTTTCTTTTAATAATTTTTTTATTATTATTATTTTTCAGGCAATCTGCATGGAACTTGCACACCTTATTGAACCCATGCCTATCTACAAGGGTGCAAATTTTGAATGATATTGGTCAACATCAACCTCAGCTAAAGGTGGCTGAACTTTGAACTTTGTTTGTGCAGGTAAATATTTTACAATTTTATCTGATTGCACAGACTTTATTTATTATTCAATTTACATGAAACTTGCACATTATATGTAGAGTTTATGCCTCTAAAAAATAGTGGTGGCTTTTCTTTCTACGTAGATTTATTGATTTTATAAATATTTATAAACATCATATTGTTGCATACGAATTTTGGGAAATTTAGAAAATCTGTATTATTGCACTAAATACATCTGGGATAAAAATCTATCAGCTAAATCTTTATTATATAGTAAGGTCATAGCTAAGTGTCATAGAAATGATTTCGGTTCATAATTGTGGATTGTGAAATGATTTGAACATTGTTGAAAAATTTTCTAAAAAAACATTTTTTTTTTCCCCTCTCTATTTAGGCTGCGATGCTGAAACTTGGCCCAGTTGCAGCACCTTTCACATGTATCAGGATAATAAATTATGATTGCCCTACAACAACTTTCAAAGTCTGTGATACCTTTGATACAAGTGTCCTTCTCCAAGTAGTCTTTACCCTACTTTGCAATTGTAAACCTTGCATCCTGCCTATGTGGACAAAGGTGTTTAAAGTAAGGTAGAATGGTAAAGTGATTTATTGTATTAATGTATATGGGGGTTATTAGAGGGTTTAATAAATAAGTTAGAGGTTGAGGTGTATCCGTTCATCCTGTTGAAGTGAGAAGATGATTAGCTACTAGACTGCAGACCTTTCATTTAAACAATAATCATTGCTGGGAACATTTTTCCTTGGGGCCGGGCCTATCTATTCCACTATTTTAGGAACACCTTGACTTTAGCTATTGGCCCTTCTCAGTACAACCACCTGCCCCATAACAAGTGGGGGCCTGTCCGGGAGATAGCTATATGATATGATAAATAGAGTTTAAGATGGGCCTCTCTCTCTCTCTCTCTCTCTCTCTCTCTCTCTCTCTATCTCTCTCTCTCTCTCTCTCTCTCTCTCTCTCTCTCTCTATACTCACCACGGCCAAGATATTGAAGATAGAAAGCTCGAAGAACACATTAGTAATTTCTCCGGAGTACTCAATGGGTCGAACGTGCTTGTTGTATTTGCTGAAGAGGTAATCAAAGAGGTGATGTTCGGCTGACGTGTAGCGGGCGTCCTGGGCCTCAGGGAAGGACGGGCCCTGGGCCCCTTGGAGAGACGGGCCCTGGGCCCCTGGGAGGGACTGGCCCTTGATGATGGGGAAGGCTGGCAGAGGGACGTGGCAGGATAAGTCACTTGTTACTCCCGTTAAGAGATTAATGAGATATCCAGAAGTATAACATATAATTTAGGATTTACAGTACAAAGGAAGATATATTACTTGACCCTCAAATGCCCTTGGGTTATGTCAGTCTTAACGATCATAATATATAGAACATAAGAACATAGGTAACTACAGAAGGCCTATTGGCCCATATGATGCAGCTCCTATTTATAATCACCCAAACTCATTCATATATATGCTTAACCTATGCTTGAAACAATCAAGGGATCCTACTTCTATCATGTTATGTGGTATTTGGTTCCACAAATCAACAACCGTTATCAAACCAGTATTTACCCAGGTCTTTCCAAAATTCTGTAGCTAAGCACCTCTCTCGAAGCACCAGCAAGAAATTCTAAGACTTAGTCTCTTTCTTGCTACTTCCCCATGGCCCTCGCTGTGGCACTGACCTCATTAGATCCTTTGATATGTTTGTCAATTCTAACTCGTGTACTTTTTCGGGCCTGTCTGCATTCAAGGGGCGAGGGCCTTATCCCCGTTTTTGACAGATTGTTTTCTAAACAATCATGGGATCCTAAATCTGTTGTGTTACTGTGTAATTGGTTCCACAAATCGCCAACCCTGTTACCGAATCAGTATTTACCCAGGTCTTTCCTAATTTAAACTTATCCAATTTATACCCATTGTTTCATATTCTATTATGTGTTGACAATTTTAATACCCTATTAATATCCCCCTTCGTTATGCTCATTCGCCCACTTATACACCTCAATCACGTCCATTGGCGACGTGAGGGGGGCTTGGTGGTCGACTGCCAGAGTGTGATGCTCTATGGGACAGTCCTCTGTCCTTTTGTGGCCTTGTGCTCCTGCTGCTGTCTTCTCCAATTGTGCCGGATCACTTTTCCTTTTCCTTATGTTTCGTTTTTCTCCCCCCCCCCTCTTCTCCTATCCGCTTCTCGTTTCCTGCCGACCTTTTGCTTTTTTTGGTTATTCTTTTGGACTTCTTCTATTTTGACGCCCAGGTGCATGGGAAGGCATACTCTTGCACCAGTAGAACTGTAGTACCCAACGTCGAGAGCAAGGGGGAATCTTTTATTGTCAATCCTCCTTTCATCACTGAACCCGATCTCGACGAACTGGTGGTTCTTAAGGTGGCGTTTGTGGGGCGTATACTCACGACGCACCCCTGGAGGGGCCCCGGCATGATCGGCGATAGCTTCTTGTTGGGTGTCCTGCCTCTAATTGTGGCTCCATGGTGGGTGTGGAGGCACATTCGTGAATGAATGTTTTTCTATTCGTCCTTATGTCAAATTCTGTTCCTCTTTTACCTTCTCAGGCTCGTGAGGTGGGCGACCAAGCCCCCGAGTCGGACCGTGCTGGAAGACCGGGCTCTGTAGATCCCGCTGCATTGTGCCCCGACCTTGCTCCTCCTTTGACCCTCCTAACTACTCCCCTCGGCTCCCCTCCCTCCTCTGTGATTGGGTCGAGCCCCAAGCCCCCAGTGGTGACCACCTCGTCCTCTGGCACAGTTCGGTCTCTAGTTGTGACTACTGCGCCTTTTAACTCCTCTCTCTCTGGGGGTTCTCAACGCCGTCCTTGACACAGCCGCACTCGCTTGATTCCTTCCCATAGTGATGCGTATCAAGCCTTGTTTGGTCCCGCTTCGTGGGCCAAATACTTTGATCTCCTCCCTCTTGATTCTGTGCCTCCTGACGATTTCTCCCTCCATAGGCACCTTGTTGATTCAATAGATACCTCTGTTACTTTCCACCCCACCCATCTTGGTACACGTGTCGTTGCTGCTTCTTCTCAGGATGCAGCCGCCAGCTTGGTTGCCTTGTCCTGCCTTGGCGAGACCCCTGTTCGAGTCTCCAAGAACGCTCAGTTAAATGCCAGTGTTGGCACTATTCTCCTCCCACCCCATGTTGCTACCGGTGTTCGGAATCTCCAGGACTGCCATGAAGATATTCGCCATATCCTCGATACCCAGGGCCATTCTGTTCTCCAGGTTGACTCGTTTACTCGTCCCCTCGTGGTCGTCGCCGTCAACCCCTTCGGGTTGTGAAGATTACCTCTGATGGTAGGGCCCTTTTGCCCTCTGTCATTATTGCTGGTGCCAGGTGCTCTGTCTAGGAGTACATCCCCTCTCCTCGGCTCTGTAATAAGTGCTGGAGGTTTGGGCATGGCGCCCTCCGCTACTCTGGCACTGTTTCTCTCTGTCCTTTGTGTGGGGGCGAGGTCACTCTAAGTCGGAGTGCACTTCTCCCCAAGCTCGCTGCCTCAATTGCGGTGAGGCCCACTCTACCTTCTCCCATGTGTGTATACATTACAAGCTTGAGGCAGCTGTCCTGAACTTGAAGCACCGGAAGCATTTATCTTTTCCTGAGGCGAGGCGCCAAGTACGGCAACTCCCACTTTATACTAATGTCTCTTATGCTCGGATGTTGCGCTCTTCCTCTCCTCGTCCTTCCCACCTTCCTCAGACTCAAAACCGCTTCCAGGCCTTGGACCCTGACACGCCCACTGCCCCCTCCTCTGTTCCTTTGAGTTCTGTCCCGAAGGGTCCCCCTCCTGGTCCTCTGTCTGGGGTTCCCCTTCTTTCTGCACGGTTTGTCATGTCTCCTGTGTCTTCTTCCTTGTCTCCCTCCGATCCTCCTTCCTATCCTTCTCCTCCGTCTATTGGCTCTTCGCGCAGCCTGTCAGTACGGGCTGATGTCCATCACTCTCCCAACGACCGTCATGTATGCTCTCGTTCTGTCTGACTCTCTCGCTCCTTCCCTTTACGTTTCGGTGGTTACGCCCCCTGTTCCTACTATAAAGGTCTCTTTGGCCCCCGCTTCCCTCTCGGTTGGTGCCCATGCTGAGGTGCATCCCCTGGTTTCTGCCCCTCCTGCTGCTGTTCTTGACCCTCGGTTATCCCCCCCCCCTCTTCCTCCTCCGGACCCAACTCGTCCGCCCCTGGTCTGTGCCCCTCCTCCCCTTCTTTCTCCTGATAATTCCCTTCCCTGGTCGGTCCTCTAGCTCCCTTCCCTCATTTCTTACTCAGTTTACCCATGCCCCCTAACTTTGACTTCGCTGACCCTAACCCTGATCCTGCGCTTCTTTAACGTGCTGTGTTCCCTTTTCGCCTTTGTTTCTTCATTATTCTCTGTTGCTGTCCTTTCTCTTCTCGTCGATGTCTATTCTTCAATGGAACGTTCGTGGTTATTACGCCAATTTCCTTGAACTCCAACTTCTGATTTCGCGGTTTTCGCCCCTTTGTGTCTGTCTCTAGGAGCTGATGCTTGGTGCTCGTCCTGGTCGCTTTCGTGGCTATTTCTTTCTCTCCCCCCCCCCCCAAGCTGTCGCTGGGGCTCCTAACTCTTCTGCTCTCTTGATTCGCTCTGATGTTCCCTTTGTCCCCTTACTTTTTTCTTCACCTCTCCATTGTTCTGCTGCTCGTATCTTTGTGAGGAAATGGTACACCGTTTGTTCCATTTATCTCCCCCCCGAGTGTCCCGCTTTCTCTTCTCAATCTGAAACACCTACTGGACTCCTTGCCAGAGCCTGTGCTTCTGCTAGGTGATTTCAATTGTCGTCATTCCCTCTTTGGGTGATGTTCTGACGAACACCCGGAGTCGCCTTCTTGAGCCGTTCATCCTCTCTTCTTCCCTGTCTCTTCTGAATTCTGGAGACCCACGCATTTGGACTCACGGACTTGCACCATTTCCTGTCTTGATTTTCTCTTTGCTCATCTTCTCTTTACTTAGATTCTACGTGGCAGGTTATTGATGACCTCCATGACAGTGACCATTTCCCCATCCTTGTTCTCTTTTCACCCTCCCCTCTCCTGTCCTAGGTCGCAGTTTGCTAAGGCAGACTGGAACCTATTTACTCTCAGTGCTGCTCTTTCTGACCTCTCCCTTGTGCCTCTCCCTCGCTCTCCTCTCCTTTATCATGACACCGTCTTCGGCGCTTCCACCTGTGGTGGGACCCCGGCCTCTTCAACGGCACCACCAGCATCCGGATCCCCTACAAGAGCATCTGGTACCCGGACA
>WNGS01000411.1:12820365-12842660 GCA_020271785.1 Procambarus virginalis
GTATAAACAGCACAAAACCTCCACTAGAGAGTGCGACACAGGGTTGCCAGGATCAGCCAGGGTTACCGTTACCTGTGGCAGGCTGCTACAAGGGACGAGTCTCCCAACCTGACACTCCATGTGAAAACATGAATAAGAGCTGGATCATGATCTCTCACACACGTAATTGAGCGTCCAGTCATTAGACCTTACAGACTGCCGGTATGAGGTACCTGGAGTCTTGTAATACTTATTCTCTCTCGTGTCTAGAGGATACCTACATATCATTCAAAGCGTGCAAGCTTAGGCTACCGATCACAAGCCCTGTATGACTATCCATGCTGTGAGATGGAGGGGGGATGTCTTAGTATTTAGTTAGCGCTTGACACAGTTTTCCTTCGTATAGTCTATGGTAGCTGCATAAATGTACACGTGCCAAAATATGGTAATACGAAAAGGACATTTGCGAAGCTACAGTAGAGTGATAAAACACTTTTTTTTAATTAAGCAAACGTACATAGCTCTACAAAAGAAAATTACAACTCTATACTAAAACACATGTACAAAATAGTCTTGTCACATGTATAAACATTAGTTTTAATTATTTTTACCCAAAATCTCACAAAATTCTTAACCTATATTAACATCAATAAAACGCAGAATTAGCATCATTACAATTCTTGTTACAGTCGGTTACTTTGTAAAATAGTTTACGTTAAACACACACGTCAATGCGTTAAGTAATTGTAAATCCATGCTATATCTATCCCAGTGAGGAATTGTGAATGGTGCTCAAGACTTTACCAGCCACGACACTGCCTGACACAGAACAACAAGTACGACATTATTGCATGAATCTAAAAAACAAAAACTACTCTATACAAGTTAGACTTAACAGGCCTAATAGGGTGTTTGCTTGTAGAATTGACTAATTTATAATTCGCCCTATTCTAGATGGCCTAGATATTTTGAAAACAAAAATTCTATGGCTTTAAAACATGTAATTAAAGCTGAAAATATTTAATATACAAAACATACTTTATTTAATATACATAATAATCAAGTGGAAACGTTCAAAGTTATACTACTTCAATAATTTTGTACATATTTTACTACACTGAATACTGTGCAAGTCTTTCGACTAGTTTCCATAGATTACTGTTTATGGTAAGGATTTATATTTTCCACCGTTCAAATGTTTACCACTTCGAAGATTTATGTTATGAGAACCAGACAAGAGGAAATCCTGTCAGCCAAAAATTACATTATTTATAGCAACTATTGGTCGAACGTATAAAAATGGACTATTGTACCCAAAACGTGTCGTGTATTATAAATTTTGTATAGGGAATGAGAAAAATTCAACTTGACCCAACCTTTCCTAAGCTTACTTAGCATAGTCCACACATGTATTAATTTAGGCCTAAAATTATATACATTAGGACTAGGGTCGCTTATCTAGGGGTTAGATTAGTAAATAAGTTTACTGTTTTATTTTTGGCGCATTATTTGGTGTATTCCAATAGTACAAAACGAACTTTTTGGTGTGCAAAACAGTTTATTTTTGCATATTCTACCAATATTTGCTGTACGTTAAGAGTATCCTTTTTTTTTTGACGGATCGGTTGGAGATATCACTGACCTAGTCACCAATACCACAAACTCGCATGCAGATCCATAATTTGCTTAATAGGTTAGATGCATTTCCAGGCAGGTGTGAGCGGTAATTCGCTTGCTTTGGAATCCTCAATGTTAATTACCATCAATGTCAGACGGACGGGAAAGATAATGTACTAAAATCTCAGCCAATACTGGAGCCTCAATGAAGTCAAACCATTCAGTAAAAACACAAATATCAAAATTTTTACATTTCAAATATGATGATTTAATCCGTCGAATTCCGATTTTTTATTTTTTGGTACTATTATAGGAGCAATTATAGTTTGGTTCTTCATATAAAAGCAACAATCTCGAGACACTACAACAAAAACGACAATTAATTAATACTTTTTGTCGCCAAACTTTTCATCGATATATTATATTTCTTACCTTGTAGGGGAATTATTATTCCTTAGGCTTACCCGTCCTTATTGGTAACCTCAAGGTAACCACTGAAACTGGTGTTAGTCCCAGATCAAACTAGGTTAAGCAAATATCGTACATTAACCAGGCAATTCATATAATCTAACAAAATAAAGTTAATATTGGTTCGATGTGTGAAACAAAATATACTGTCATGCCATTTTACAAAATTCACTCAACTTATTGGAGAACGGACAAATCTATTCAACAAATCTCGTTTTCCGATTATCAAAACCATACATATTGCTAGGTTAGGTTGGACATGTTACGTTTTAAAATCCATTGACGAACTATCATGTGTATCATGCGATTTGTATATCCCCCGCTGACTCGACTGACTTGGCGGCAGTTAACCAGGCCACCAAGGTATTGTCTTAGTGAGACACACACGGACATTTTCAGGAATGCTGCTGTCAGTGAAATTTATATCCGTTCACCATAACACGGACCCGGAGCGCTTAAATGAGGTACTTAACCACATATTTCAATCATCGAAGCAGCCTGCCTGTAGGCAATACGGATTTGGTAGCCGGAGGTCCTAATCCACCCACCCCCCCAACTTCAGTTTGTTTTTTCTCCAGAGGGACCAAGTCCATAGCTCACCCACATCTGTTAACAAGCACTGGACGACTTTAAACAAGAGTCATGCTCAAGCGCAAGAAAATGACACAAATATCTCACAGGGCACAATGCGAGGCTACGAAATGTAACCAACAACTCTAAACAAAAATTCTATGCAATGCAAACTTCAAAAATAGAGATATTTAGACACACCTGTTATGGAGTGCTCGCGAGGACGCCTCGACGTACCAGGCAAGGAGTGGGTTGGGGGTTGACCAAGAGCAAGCCATATACACCGGGCCGGCCCCGCTTGTCTTTTCCCTCCCTCCTACCTCACTAGCGTCCACTTTACTCCTCCGTATTGCTCGAGACACCGACAGTCAACACTGCACTAGCAAATCAAAAACTGAAGGTACACCAGCCTGGAGGGCTCGCCTGGGTGTGGCAACAACATCACGTGACCTGTGACGCGTCTCCTCTACTTCACGCGTCCAACATTGTCAACAAACTTCCCCAGCTGCCCTTTCTCCATGAATATGTTATCCTCTGATATATGCCTATTTTATGATATTGCAATATCACATAAGAGTCCCATTTGCAACCCATTAGTAGATAAGTAGCCAAATTGCTTATTTTAACACAGCCAATTACAGGTGAAAATATCTTTTTAACGCCCCACCCGCTCCCTCATTCTGCCTAATTTATACTTTGTCGATTTGTTTTTGTCCAATTACAAAAAATAATTGGAAGCAAATAACGAATATAACCATAAATACAAATATCCGCAGATGATAAATCTGAAATAAAACAACAACTGTTGCATCCGAACGCTGCTAAAGACTGATGACGTCACTATACAACGCGTATATGAGTGTGTTGAAGTCGACCCAAATCTACACAAGAGAGAGTTGGCACACTCCAGTAAACTTTGTATTACTACCTAGAAGGTTGGTTAGACTCATATTACCAGTTGGTTAACTTTGATATTTGTTACTAACTGGCAATCACTTCCTCTAACGTCATGTTACAGAGATTTTACTTATAAATATAATTTATTTTTCATTTTATTATACTACCAGATTATTAGATGTTGCTTACATGTAGAACAACTTCACTTATATGAATTAAAACACGAACAATTATTTTTAATATTCGAGGTGACAAGTCATCGCCAGATTTCTGGTCCACGCTTAACTGTACTGCAGTTAGTCCCATATTTCTGAATTTAACAAAGTAACTTAAGTAAGATTCAGTCAGGTAAGATTTCAGTTAGGTTAGTTTGGGTTGGGTCATAGTCACACATGACTATGACCATAGTCCACATTCCTAACTTAATCCCAATATTAATATTGTCAAGCTAACCTGACCTAATATTTTGTATGCTGTTATTTAGCCCCCTAGGCCAGGTACTCAAATTGGTCAGGATATATAGGGCAATTATTTCCTTAGAACACAGACCACCAGTAACGTATCCAGATCCCGCAATTACTGCTGGGCGCAGAAGCAGTGACTTGACGGTCCCGACACACTAGCCTACTAGTGTAGCCTATCATTAACCTAACTAAACATTAACATTAACTTAACTAAACCTAATCCATCTTACACAGAAAGTCCATGGAAATGTAGCTAGGTGGCAAAAGGAATACAGTTCGATGATACAGTTTTAGCTTAAATAGACAACGATTAGATTATTGCTATATTGGGGGGGGGATAAGGGGAAGGGTGAACACAGCAAGGTAACGAAACCTTGCCCCTAATGTAAAGTAAATACATTAGGGATAAATATATGTAATGTAAATACATTAGGAGTAAATACATAAATGCACTCAGGTCCTCGGGACACTGCTTCACTTCCAGACAGGATAAAATAAATGATCTGTGGCGTTCATTTAATTCAAATAATGTTATATTCATTATAATTCATTGAAATCACTCAGCATTCCAGGAACCTGTATGCAATATCCATAATCCTTATATTGAGTAAGGATTCATTTTTCAAATGATTCTCTAATAAAGCGCAGTTAAGTACACATGCTCTATACATGGTCCTGCCAACTGTGTTAAAGCAGTTAGTATACTGGTTATATCTTCGTCAGTTTCGAAGTTAAATAACATCTATAAAACATAATGTCCGTGTCTATCTTTTCGAGGTTGGCGGCCAGAAGCTTGGTGCTAGCCTCACTAAACTTTGCAGGGGTGACTGGTCTTTGTTCGGGGATGGACATAGGAGGGTCGGGGTCGAGCCCCATGTCCCTCTCTTTGCATGAAATGGCAAATCATAATAATTTCCAGTGTGGCAAAATAAAAGACTCCATTCTCACAATATTACAGGGATGGAGAGAAGGAGGTACAAAGCCGAGAAGGTACCTGGGAGGTGAAGAGAAGGTACCAGGGAGGTGAAGGGCAGGTACCAGGGAGGTGAAGAGAAGGTACCAGGGAGGTGAAGAGAAGGTACCAGGGAGGTGAAGAGAAGGTACCAGGGAGGTGAAGGGCAGGTACCAGGGAGGTGAAGAGAAGGTACCAGGGAGGTGAAGAGAAGGTACCAGGGAGGTGAAGAGAAGGTACCAGGGAGGTGAAGGGCAGGTAGTGAATGGTAGGGAAGATGGTGAACAGTAAGGGTGGAGAGGGAAGATTGTGAGGGGGTAAGGAAGGTGGTGAAGGTGATGGGGGCTAAGGAAAGTGATGAAGGAGATGGAAGGTTTGTATTTAATGTGGTTACAGTGATGCAGATAGTAAGCAGTGAAGATGGCTAAGGAGATGAAGAGAATAAGCAGTGAAGATGGTTACAGTGAAGATAATGAACAGTGAAGAAGGTTATAGTAATAAAGTATTTAAAAAGGAAGGTGGTTACAGTGATGAAGATACTGTACTGCACTGTAGCATAGATATTTTACTGAAGCAGTAAAGATGGATACAGTGAACATAACATGAAGTGAAAATTGCTACAGTGATGAAGATAATGAGAAGTGGAGATGGTTACAGTGATGAAGAGAGTAAGCAAATCCAGGAGGTTACAGTGATGAAGATAATGAACAGTGAAGATGGCCACAGTGATGAAGATAGCATGTAGTGAAGATGTAGCGCCCATCACTCAACCACCGCCTGGTACCCCCTCTTGTGAGTTATATTAGAAAAAATACAAGAGTTCCTTTTTATTGGACCTGATGGTTCAGTGCCGCGGTTCAGCCACCTTGTGGGCGGTTCCTGGAGGTCTCGTTGGGGCTATGGTCTTCGTCAAGGTCGCCAGTCTCATCAATGTGATCAGGCGAGTCGAGTTTCCTGATTTTGGCCGAGCCTTGGATGCCCTGGGAGGTGGTGTAGGGAGCCGCACTTTTGTCTGGAGGCGGGTCGTCGAAGCCGTCGTAGGCTACCTCGGGGATCTTTTGAATATTTGTAACGTAGGCGTGATTGTTCTGGAGGTGAGCTGCGTCAGACGCTCCTGCAGGAGTATGGCCCCTCTTTGTCCCTGAGAAGTGAATGTCGTTGGCTGCGTGGCTGGTGATCTCGACAATTTGTTCCCATGTGAGGTCGTCACACTCTCCGTTATCTCCAAGTGGGCAGTAGGCGAACCTCTCCCTGAAGGGCGAGGAGGTGAGGATGGAGACGTTAAAGATGAAGGTGATCAGGGTGAAGGTTAGGAAGAGTGTTCGGTCCATCACTCGCGACACAAACTTCCACTCCTCCACCAGCGTGTTCCTTACGGTAAGCACATCTCGCTCTTCTTGTTCCCGGGTTAAAATCTTGTTTATGGACTCCAGAACAGCGATGGCACGCCGCTGGAAGGGATCTGGAATCACCAAATAATGAATGTAATTCTGGAGCTGTGTTAGCAAGGAATATCTTATGGAATGTATAGAGATGTATGTGTACACTCAGCGCTCTGGTTGCTGACTTCACAATACAATATACTGGCTATGAGCCATGAACAAGAAGTAGGACGCATACTGCCAGTGTGATTATATCACAGAATCTGAAATGTGTGGAAGCTGAAGGTGATGTGGATGTTTATGCAGTAATTTTGAAATTGATTAGCACAAATTTAAGGGGTACTGTGCCAGAGGACTGGAAAGTCATACAATTGGTGCTGAGATGCGTGTGTTTGATCAGAAAGAAACTTGTCCACTCGAGGCTGAAAGAAGTGTCGGTCAGGGATACAAAATAGCTAATAANCGGGTTTTTTTCAGTCAAAACTTTATATTGGGCCTATTGCCTCCACTGACCTGATCCAACCCAGAGAAATTGGTTAAGTTATTAAGAGGTGCAGTGACGGTAGAGCCAACGGGGAATGGGGGTAAACATCACTAAACCAAACCATCACCATGTGTAGGTCTTAACTATATACACTTGTTACATGTGTACACAACACAGCAGGTGTCACACACACGACACTACAACAGAACGTCTGTCATCTTCTATACCAGCGAGTCCACTTCTATCATGTGTTGTACACCACTCATGGTACCTTCCCTGAACCTTCTACGGTACTCACGCCAGCGAGTCCACTTCTATCTTGTGTTGTACACCACTCATGGTACCTTCCCTGAGCCTTCTGCGGTACGCGCCGGCGAGTCCACTTCTATCATGTGTTGTACACCACTCATGGTACCTTCCCTGAGCCTTCTACGGTACGCGCCGGCGAGTCCACCTTTCTCAGTAAATCATGGGCCAGGCCTCAACAGCGTCACAGTGACAGTGTAGAATCGAGCTATTAGCTCTTGGACCCCGCCTTTCTTACCAGTTTTTTTTCCTCTATTATGTCTAATACAGATAATTCTATCTCAAACACACACACACGAGGAAGAGTTATAGGGTATAGAAGAGTTAGGGGGGACATGATACCACATTCAAGATTCTCAAGGAAATCGATAGGGTTGATAAAGACAGGCTATTTAACACAAGGGGCACACGCACTAGGGGACACAGGTGAAACTGAGTGCCCAAATGAGCCACAGAGATATTAGAAAGAACTGTTTTTAGTGTCAGAGTGGTTGACAAATGGAATGCATTAGGAAGTAATGTGGTGGAGGCTGACTCCATACACAGTTTCAAGTGTAGATATGATAGAGCCCAATAGGCTCAGGAACCTGTACACCTGTTGATTGACTGTTGTGAGGCGGGACCAAAGAGCCAGAGCTCAACCCCCGCAAGCAGAATTAGGTGAATACAATTAGGTCAGTAGGAGCTGTGTGTGCTACACACACGGTGGTATAGTTCTGCTGGTAAGAAAAGCCTGGAATTTTGAGGAAATGGTAATTCAGGGCTGTGAAGGTTCCAGTGACAACATAACGGGTAACATAGCAACTGGAGGACTAAAACTTAATCGTATTCATATATAATCCCCCCCCCCACCAAATGACAGAAGACCCAGACAGGAATATGATAGAAACATCATGGCCACCATTAATATAATAGAGAGCAGCTTCTGTCGTTAGCAGGAACGGATCTGGACTACTAATCATGAGAGACTTCAACCACGGGAAGATTGACTGGGAGAACAGAGACCCGCATGGAGGACCAGACACAGAGCTAAGCTGATGGACGTGACAAACTTTCTAAGCCAACACATCAAGGGACCGACAAGAATGAGAGGGGACGATGAACCAGCCTTGCTTGATCTGATATTTAGCCTAAATGAGTCGGATATAAGGGAAGTTAAGTTGGAAGCCCCCTTGGGAGTGAGTGATCATAGTGTATTGATCTTTGAGTACCTGGTAGAGCTAGGATTTATCTTTCGTAAAAAAGAACTAGGAAGCAAAGGGCTGGCATACCGAAAGGGGAATTATGAGATGAGAAGTTTCCTGAGGGATATACCTTGGGACACACAACTCAGAGCTAAGTCTGTACAAGACATGATGGACTATGTCACCAAAAAAGTGTCAGGAGGCAGTAAACAGATTTATCCCGGTCCAAAAGGAAAAATCCGAGAAGCAAAAGAAGATTCCGTGGTTTAATAGGGAATGTATGGAAGCAAAAAAGCTAAACAAAAGGGCGTGGAGGAACTTCCGAAATAACAGAACACCAGAAAGTAGAAAGAGATACCAGTGAACCAGGAACGAGAATGTTAGTGTGAGAAGAGAAGCTGAGAAAAAATATGAAAATGATTTAGCAAATAAAGCCAAGACCGAACCAAAGCTATTCCACAGTCACATCAGGAGGAAAACTACGAAAGAACAGGTGATGAAACTTAGAAAGGGTGAGGACAGGTATACAGAGAATGACAAAGAGGTGTGTGAAGATTTCAACAAGAGGTTCCAGGAGGTCTTCACAATAGAACGAGGTGAGGTCCCTGCACTAGGAGAGGTGGCAGTACACCAGGCGGCCTTGGAAGGGATCGAAATTGCAAGAGAGGAGGTCAAGAGACACCTATGGATCTGGTTGTGAGAAAGGTGTTGGTCCAGATGAAATCTCACCATGGGTATTGAAAGTGTGCAGGAGCACTTTGCTTGCCACTCTCCATAGTGTATAGTAGGTCACTGGCAACGGGAGACCTACCAGAAATATGGAAGACTGCTAATGTAGTCCCAATATACAAAAAGGGTGACAGACAAGAGGCACTGAACTACAGGCCAGTGTCCTTGACTTGTATACCATGCAAGGTGATGGAGAAGATTGTGAGAAAAAAACTAGTAACACATCTGGAGAGAAGGGATTTCGTGACAACCCATCAACATGGGTTCAGGGAGGGAAAATCTTGCCTTACTGGCTTAATAGAATTATACGATCAGGTGACAAAGATTAAGCAAGAAAGAGAAGGCTGGGCGGACTGCATTTTCTTGGACTGCAGGAAAGCCTTTGACACAGTACCCCAAAAGAGACTGGTACATAAGCTGGAGAAACAGGCAGGAATAACTGATAAAGTGATTCTGTGGATAAGGGAGTACCAAAGCAATAGGAAGCAGAGAGTTACAATGAGGGGTGAGACCTCAGGTTGGCGTGAAGTCACCAGTTGAGTCCCCAGGACTCTGTACTCAGACCAATCCTGTTTCTGATGTATGTAAATGATCGCCTTGAGGGTATAGACTCGTTCCTTTCAATGTTTGCTGACGACGCCAAAATTATGAAAAGGATTAAGACATGAGGACTGCTTGAGGCTTCAAGAAGACCTGGACAAACTGAAGGAATGGTCGAACAAATGGTTAAGAGTTTAAGTCAATCAAATGTAATGTAATGAATATAGGTGTAGAGACAAGGAGACCAGATACAAGGTATCATTTGGGAGATGAAATACTTCAAGAGTCAAAAGAGAGAGAGAGACTTGGGGGTTGATATCATGCCTGACCTATCCCCTGAAGTCCATATCAAGAGAATAACATCAGCGGCATATGCCAGGTTGGCTAACATAAGAACGACGTTTAGAAACTTGTATAAGGAATTATTCAGAACTTTGTATACCACATACGTCAGACCATTCCTGGAGTATGTGGCTCCAGCATGGAGTCCATATCTAGTCATGCGTAAGACTAAACTGGAAAAGGTTCAAAGGTTTGCCACCAGACTAGTACCCGAGCTGAGAGGTATGAGCTACGAGGAGAGACTACGAGAATTAACCCTCACGTCGCTGGAAGACAGAAGTTAGGGGGGACATGATCAGCACATACATGATTCTCAAAGGAATTAATAGGGTAGATAAAGACAGGCTATTTATCACAAGGGGCACACGCACAAGGGGACACAGGTGGAAAATGAGTGCCCAAATGAGCCACAGAGATATTAGAAAGAACTTTTTTTTAGTGTCAAGAGTAGTTGACAAATGGACATTTTTGTATATTGGGACTACATTAGCCGTCTTCCAGCTTTCTGGTAAGTCTCTTGTTTCCAGTGACCTGTTATACACCATAGAGTGTGGCACACTTTGTGCTTCTGCACCCTCTTAGCATCCATGATGAGATTCTGCCAGGATCAACAGCCTTTATCACATTCAGCACCAACAGATTCATTTTGACCTCATTACTGGTGAACTCAAATTCTTCCAAGGTTGCTTGGTTTGCCGCCTCTTCATTTAGTGCAGGAGCTTCTTGTCCTATTTTGAAGATCTCCTGAAATTTCTTGTCGAGTTCTTCACACACCTTGTCATTCTCTTTATCTATATTCTCCCATTTTCTCAGTTTCATCACTCGTTTCTTCACTGTTATTTTCCTCCTGATGTGGTTGTGGAGCAGTTATGGTTGGGTCTTGGCTTTCCTCTGTCTACTTTACAGAAATGGTTTGGCACATTTCCTTTCACCTAATGGAACTGTTCACCAGCAGCAAGTAAGAACTCAGGAGTTAGTCAGCTTGTTGTGGGGTTGCATCCTGGGCGGGGTCAGTAATTTGTCCCTGGGGGAAGGGGGGGACCACGATAAAAAAAAGCTTAACGTGTATGTATACACTCTGGCTTCCTGTCCCCCGACACAGCGAATTTTATAAAATTGTATGACATTTGGCCCTCCATAGCAAGTAAGTTAGTTATCCCTGCTCTTAACGTTGACAGAAAGGTGATCATAGAAAACATAACGATTCAGAGGAGTAACTATTTAATACGCCCACTTTTTTTGCAGTTACAATATGTCGGGGTCTGGAAACTTGTTCTTAAGCTTACCGCTGGGCCTAGGCAAACTAGCGAACTTACCAAAACATTACTTCAGTTCAGTTTGACAGGAACAATGGAGAGAGAGAGAGAGAGGGGGGGGGAGGAGCTTAGACAATCAGCCGGCTTCCTGTTCGTCTTTGGAAAATAAATATATGGGGTCCCTCATGTAAATTAAGGTAGCGAAGTTGGAGAAGGGAGACCAGGAGGCACACATACACACACACCGTAAGGGAAAGGCAGTTATAGGCATCAAGAGAAATTAGAAAAGTGATTATCAAAAGAATACACCAAGCTGGGGAGAGATACGAGAGTAGATACAACTCGCACGCCAATATGAACAAGACAATACCGGCAGCATATAATTTAATTTTGTCGCGGACAGACCGCCTGTGTATGTACACGTTGGGTACATACATCGTGGTCGCCTTGCAGTCAAACTACTGACCCTTCAAAGGATGCACCCGCACAAAGTTGACCAACTCCCAGGTACCTGTTTACTACCATTTGAACAGAGGGATTAGGCGATATTAAACGTACCCAACCATTTCTGTTCCGCCCGGGATTTATACCCGGAATTCCCGATTGTGAGTCGAGAACCAATCCAACTTGATGGAGAGCCCTTGCTGGCAAACCTAAGACCATGTACACAATACCGGCATGTGCAGCACCGGCCTGGAATCCGCACCCCTGTCACGCATAAAATTAAAAAAAAAAATGCAGAGGTTTGCAACAATATTGGTGCCAGAGCTAAAGAGGAGCTATTGGCGCCAGGGGTATTAAGGAGGAGCTATTGGTGCCAGAGCTATTAAGGAAAAGCTATTGGTGCCAGAGCTAAGAGGAGCTATTGGTGCCAGAGCTAAGGAGGAGCTATTGGTGCCAGAGCTAAGAGGAGCTATTGGTGCCAGAGCTAAGAGGAGCTATTGGTGCCAGAGCTAAGGAGGAACTATTGGTGCCAGAGCTAAGAGGAGCTATTGGTGCCAGAGCTAAGAGAAGCTATTGGTGCCAGAGCTAAGGAGGAGCTATTGGTGCCAGAGCTAAGGAGGAGCTATTGGTGCCAGAGCTAAGAGGAGCTATTGGTGCCAGAGCTAAGGAGGAGCTATTGGTGCCAGAGCTAAGAGGAGCTATTGGTGCCAGAGCTAAGGAGGAGCTATTGGTGCCAGAGCTAAGAGGAGCTATTGGTGCCAGAGCTAAGGAGGAGCTATTGGTGCCAGAGCTAAGAGGAGCTATTGGTGCCAGAGCTAAGAGGAGCTATTGGTGCCAGAGCTAAGAGGAGCTATTGGTGCCAGAGCTAAGAGGAACTGTTAGTGCCTGAGCTAATGAGGAGCTATTGGTGCCAGAGCTAAGAGGAGCTATTGGTGCCAGAGCTAAGAGGAGCTATTGGTGCCAGAGCTAAGAGGAACTATTGGTGCCAGAGCTAAGAGGAGCTATTGGTGCCAGAGCTAAGAGGAACTGTTAGTGCCTGAGCTAATGAGGAGCTATTGGTGCCAGAATTCCGAACACTAAACCAAGGAAGCCGACCAGGATGGCACTACCGACTCCGATGCTTCAGTCGATGTCACTGGTTCTCCCGCCCGTCATGCAGCGGCCCGGGCACCGTCTCCCCCTCCAGCTCCCACACCGGCACCACCCAGACTGACAGGCGCCCATGCTGCCGCCTCCGGGTATACCCGACGGGGCCGCGTACTGTCCAAGGAGGACAGACAGCATAATTCCATAATCCACAACGACTACTGGGAATACAAGTGCAGGGAAGCAGGACGGATCCTTCCCATGGTCGTCCCTCAAGAACGCCTCGACCACCTCTGCGACCACGACACCTTGAAGAAGGAAATTGAACCAGACTACCAACATCGGGGAACTGGGATTAGGAAACCAATCCTCCTGTAACAAGCAGACATTTCCCCCTAGACCGGCCAGCCCGCCGACAGCCCTGTTGCTGACTCCTGTAGCACTCGGCTGTGAGCGACGTGTACACCATCAGTTCACCGGTCTGACCAGCCTTATGGTCTTGGAGTGGACTGGCGCGTCCACGGACCCCATCCCCATATCTCCAGTATCAGCTGTTGATACTGATGATGGCGCCAAAGAGCCTCCATTTACGGGCTCATCATAGTCCGTGCTACTTGGAAATTTTGTTCCAGAAGCTGAATTCAAAAACAACAGCCCAATAGGCTCGGGAACCTGAACAACAGTTGATTAACAGACGATAGATGGAACCAAATAGTCGAAGCTCAACTCCCGCAACCACAACTAGGCGAGTACACCACAACGGGAAATTAACAACCTATCATAGACTAATTCTCCACAGTCAACATGAACGGCAATTTTTTGCTTGTTCGAACTGCTTCCAATACCACATCCCTTTTTACCTGGTCGAAGGCATTTTTAAAGTCTAATTTAATTAATGCCTTATTTTCTGGGAGGTGCTTGATATAGGCTCGCGCTGCATGAGCTGCTGCTTCACAGCCATGGGGGACACCAAAACCTAGTTGTGCTAAAAGAGTGCTTAAAGGTTATGGATCTCTTGAAGCTCCTCCGCTTCCGGAAAAGAACCGAGGACGCAGCAGGCGTTTCCCCTCTGGATCGCCACACTGAGGCGCTGAAACAAAAAACTGGCAACTCTTGGGTCTCTGGTGACGTCAATGAGCCTGGAGCCCAATTCCTTGAGTAATGCCAAGGCACTCTTGCCCCAGGGGCCATGCGTCTCAGACGCTATGGGAACAAAGGTGTATCGACCTTCCAATCGCCTGTATTTGACTGATTTTACTATTTCCCTGTGGTAGGCCGCCCCACCTGCTTGATCAGCACCGAAGTGTACATAGGTGTCAGCCAGGGTGGATACACATGTGTAGTCCCACACCAACTGTCTGCCCACTTCCAGGAGTATATGGTGATGCCATCAGGGCGAAATGCGGGGAAATCCGAGTTTTGGTCCCCTAGGATGCAAGGTTCTCTCTCTGCTGGGCACCGAGCTGAGACGAGGATTCTCTTGATGTCATTGACCTCGTTGTGTCTTGCATGCCAGCCCTTTGTGCTTCCGCAATGCAACCCATGCAGTTCATATTGGTCTGCTTCCACCCTGTTGCAAATACACTTGTATTCAGTGTGAATTGGGGCACCAAGGCGGAGGGCCACTGTTACACGAACGGATTCTGGATCTAGACGCGTGCCCATTGCCGACATGGGTACTGCCAGGAGGACGTCTCCTGCATGGGGGGCATTCACTGCTCTGAGACAAGCTTTCTCCTTGTCTGATGTTGCAGCTCTGAGCATGGCATCAGCTACTTTTTCTGCTAGTGGGTGGTCCCAGCTGGACTGCTTGTGTTTTTTTATTGGTTGTATGATGGGTGCTGGGGCTGCAAGAACACCCCACTGATTTGAACATTCAGTGAAAGCAGGATCGTGTATTCCTGCTGAATCACTCAGGAATTCAGGTAGGATATCTCTTACGAGATCGTGCGATGCGTGGGAGGAGAAAAGGAAGACTGGTAGAGCAATCTGGGAGGCTGTGCGAACACCAAGGCCGCCGAGTCTTAGAGGGAGGGTTGTTGTCTCCGACTGAGAGTCGTCCAATGGCAGGTTCAGGACTTTCACCAGCATGGACCTCCGAAGGGTGTCATACACATTTAATTTAGGGCTGTTGTAGGATGGAGAACATGTAACAAGAGAGCAGTACATAGTAGTACAACATGAACATCATAACAGCATGAACAAGCCACAGGCGCGGCGCCAGTTAGGCGGCGGCAGACAATGGAAAGTTACACCTTTGTACAAGTTAACCAGGAGGACAGGTCAACGGTCACCAAGTCACGAAGAGGTCAGGGTTGATGCCGTCATGATAATCTTCAGGGATTAACTCCTCCACATCAAATGCAAACCCTCATGTTCAGCTGGGGAGCAGGAGATCATGGCAGAGGAATAATAGAGTGGGTGCAGCCCAGTAAGACGGTGTGAGTGGACTCCAGGAGGGAACATCATCTCCAGAACAGTGGAACACCATACAAGTACGGCTCTCTTGTACTAAAGCACCTCATTCAGTACTCTTGGCCTCTGGTAGGGAATATAGTTAGGGAGTGTCTTTTTTAATTATTTCAAATAAAGTCATATATTGTCAAGTGTTGTTAAATGTGTATTAATGGTTCCTTGTCTTAGTGATATTGGGCCTACCGTCCCCTTTGCCCCAGTGACCTAGTGTCCGTAATTATCCAGTACTCCTACCCCCGTCCGTCCCGTGTTGAGGGTTGAGTATTGAGTGTGTCCCGCCTTATTCTTGTGTACTCTATAGTTCCCAAGTGGTCAGGATTATTCGAGTGACAGGCCAGGATCCTTGTACCGTTCAATTGTCCCCTACACCTGTCCTAGTAGGTTATTCCATCTGCAAGACCTACGAATCTCACTCCGGTCCCCTGTTTGGTAACTCAGGGTGGTGGCAGCATCACTTGGTAACTCATACGAAATGCTGTGAGTACGAGTATGTCTATCTTTCTTTCTCCCTCTCCCTCACTAGGTTCTCACCCTCCTTCTCCCTCACTGGCTCTCGTTCTCGCTCTGCCTCACTCTTCCTCACAATCTCTCTCTCTCTCTCTCTGTTTACTGGTTTACGTCCTCGTATGACGGCCCGAGTGTTAACATCTTACATGATCGGTAGAGCATCCGTTATTACCATAGAAGGAGCGGAGATTGCACGGTTATTTCAGTTTTAGTAGCGGGGTGCGCAATCGAGATATTACAAACACCTCAGAAAGTAAGTCAACTTAGGGAGAGATAGGCATCTTGAGAGGAGGAAGAGAGCATCAAGGGCATCGATCTTGTCAATCCTGTCCAGCATTCTCTTTAGATCAGTGATTTTTGCATCCAAGACCTCCTCGATTGCTCGTGGGCCAATGGGGGCACCCAGGAGAGTGCAGTCACGTGGCTCGACAACGAGAATGTCTGGAAGAACATTTTTTATTTGGCTAGTGATGTCTGGGTTGCGGGAGACTATTTCGCATTTGGATGCATTGAGAATGAGGGCCCCAGGCTGCTCCCTGCTCCTGAATTTTCCTTATATCCTCCAAAATGGCATCCAGGGGTTCCGGCGAGAGTGCCATCATCCAGGTACCAGATGTTTAATTCGCTTGTCAGACTATCAGTGACCTCTTTGATAGCTGAGCAGACAAGTAGGGGGGCCAAGGATCACCTTGTTGGACTCCCTCACAGAAGTCTATGTCATGCGCCCCAAAAAGAAGCTTAGTCCCCCCCACTGTAGCACGATCGGATGAACGGGTAAAGGGGACGGAAATGGTTGTGTACAGCCCTGAGGACAGCGTCTCTTCTGACTTGATAGAAGGTATTTTAAAGTCAAGCTTTACTAGTGTCTTCTGGGCCGGAAGATCAGCAATGTAAGCCCGTGCTGCATGTGCTGCAGCTTCGCAGCTTAGGGGATCCCAAACCCGAGCTGATGAGATTTCAGCAAGGTGGCTGCTTCCTGGCTGATAGATCTCACTGCAGCCTTAGCTACGAGGCGTCGGAGGGTGTTGCCAACGGCAATGGGCCTGATACCCCTATCCTTCTTCTTTAGAGCACAGAGTGCTGCTCCATAAAAGAGTGGCCTGATGTCCTCAGGGATGCCGCCAGCCAAACACATGTTGGAGAATCTGGTAAGTTCCCCTAGAATATGCATTATATGTATATTTCAAGAGATCCATAACCTTTAAGCACTTTTGTATCAACGAATGTATATCTTGTAACCATTAATACATAATAAAGCACAAAAAAGGAAGGGGGTGGTAGAAGAAATCACACAGAAATGTATTGGAGGGGACCTAAACATTCCCTCTAATGCGTTATGTGTGGTTTCCTCCGAGGCTAAGGGTCCCCTTCTTCCAGCCAGAGGTGGTACTCCCTTCCCTCTGTATTATAATATATATATATATATATATATATTATATATATTATATATATTAATAATATATATATATATATATATATATATATAAAACTGAAAACTCACTAGTCCTGGGGACCATTCAGGCTTGTTTGCATATATATATATAATATATTATATATATATATATATATATATATATATATATATATATATATATATAAAATATATATATATATATATATATATCTATAATTATATATATCTATTATTATATATATATATATATATATATATATATATATATATCTATATGTGTGTGTGTGTGTGTGTGTGTGTGTGTGTGTGTGTGTGTGTGTGTGTGTGTGTGTGTGTGTGTGTGTATTCACCTAGTTGTATTCACCTAGTTGTGTTTGCGGGGGTTGAGCTTTGCTCTTTCGGCCCGCCTCTCAACTGTCAATCAACTGTTTACTAACTACTTTTTTTTCACACCACACACACACCCCCAGGAAGCAGCCCGTGACAGCTGACTAGCTCCCAGGTACCTATTTACTGCTAGGTAACAGGGGCATTCAGGGTGAAAGAAACTTTGCCCATTTGTTTCTGCCTCGTGCGGGAATCGAACCCGCGCCACAGAATTACGAGTCCTGCGCGCTATCCACCAGGCTACGAGGCCCCTTCACCAGGCTACGAGGCCCCCCCGTAGCCCCCCCCCTGAGGTGTGATTGTGTGTGTGTGTGTGTGTGTGTGTGTGTGTATGTGTGTGTGTGTGTGTGTGTGTGTGTGTGTGTGTGTGTGTGTGTGTCTACTGTCACCTCTATAGTCACCAAAAAAATCTCTGCATGCAGGTTCTTAAAATATGATTATCAAGAAAAATGTACCATAAATTTCCCTTTATGCATCTTTCCTGCTTTCTAATACATCGAAAATGGAGAATATATGAGTTCCACAAATAAAATCAGTTGGATCTGCATCAAAGAGCGCTGCACAGCTACGAAACAGTAGAGAATAACGTAAATTAAACAAGTTTGCACGAACCAAAAGATCCTTCGGTAAAATCTTAAACAATAACCTTCCATAAGACAGGTTTCGTTTAGTTCTGTATAGAGAGCACAAAGTTTTTGTTGCAACCGAACAATAATTCCAAAAAGCAATAATTTTTACTAGCATTAAAACATAATTTACAGTGTAAAAATATTAAACTTCCCCATTATTATTTATTAATAACATCTTTATTGACAATTTAATTACGCTGTCGTTGGCGAGACCTGGCAACGACAGTGCCAAAATGCTGAACTAGGAAACTAGGCAGAATACATTAAACAGGGAGCGTCAAGCGTCTGAGTCCCACTACCAAGACCTTCCTGGGAGCCTAGTCCCGGGGCACAGTTTCCAGGATAACACAAATGATAATAAAACAAAATTTACACTCATTGCAATTTATATTTACGTAGTGCATCAATTTTATAGTAAACAGTTACTGAAAATTCACAAAAAGGTAAGCTACTTTTGTTATTTTTTTGCACAAACGCTGGAATTTGACAAAAAAGAGAATTTTATAAGACAGGAATTTAAACAATGGAAATTTTATTTTGCTAACAAAATCTATTTGCTCAGTAGCTTTGATGTAATTGCTTTTCCATGCATAACTGAAAGTCTCGTGTAATTTCTTGTAATTAGATGTGATCATCGTTCTAATTTAGCCTATTTCTTTATTTGGTTTTACTATTTTCAGAGAAGTAGTTGTTGCAAAAGGCGTAAGATAATTCAAAATACGTATGGTAATTTTCGGATATTAATTTAAAACCTGAAACAATAAACTACATTTTTACTTCATTATTTTTTCTCTTTAATCAGATGAAATGTCAATCGGTTGCAACCAACTGACATTTCAAAGTTAATTCTTATCTATTTTCAGACACTAGAACTTATTTTTAGCCCGATCTAATGTTTATGTACGAGGTGCAAAAATACTACCCCACTACTGAGCGCAGGTCAGGCAAGTGACGAGTCGCCCGGAGTCGTCAGACTTTCGTCGAGAAAAAACAGCAGAATTGTAGTTGCATTTTTTCGTGGCAATAATACATTTTCCTTCACCTTCCTCTCAGTCTCGCAAAAACATTGGTTTGACCTCAACAACTTTCCAAGAAACTCTGCGACTCTGGGAGTTTCTATAAACTTTACATTAGACAGCTCCTAGCATTATTATTATCGTTTCTCACTATTCTATCAGCATGGCACCAACTGATACGGTCGCTTTGACTGCACTCCCCGACAATCATCTTCCCAACTACATATACCATACCCTTCCTCTGCTCTGTACCACTGACCCGACCAACATGAGGACGTGACCTAATTATCCCCATCTGTCATTAAGACAGGTCTGATAGAAAGATCAGAGTCTCAAAAGCCTGAAAGCAGCAGTATAAAAGGTCGGTTTGTTTAGATCTGAAACCTATGTGTATAAACAGCACAAAACCTCCACTAGAGAGTGCGACACAGTGGTTGCCAGGATCAGCCAGGGTTACCGTTACCTGTGGCAGGCCGCTACAAGGGACGAGTCTCCCAACCCTGACACTCCATGTGAAAACATTGAATAAGAGCTGGATCATGATCTCTCACACTACGTAATTGAGTGTCCAGTCATTAGACCTTACAGACCTGCCGGTATGAGGTACCTGGAGTCTTGTAATTACTTTATTCTCTCTCGTGGTCTAGGGGATATTTACATACTACATTCAAGCTTGCAAGCTCAGGCTACCGATCTCAAGCCCCTGTATGACTATCCATCCTGTGAGATGGGGGGGGGGGGATGTCTTAATATTTCATAGTTAGCGCTTGACACAGTTTTCCTTCGTATAGTCTATGGTAGCTGCATAAATGTACACGTGCCTAAATATGGTAATACGAAAGGACATTTGCGAAGCTACACTAGAGTGATAAACACTTTTTTTTTAATTAAGCAACGTACATAGCTCTACAAAAGAAATATACAACTCTATACTAAAACACATGTACAAAAATAGTCTTGTCACATGTATAAACATTAGTTTTTAATTATTTTTACCCAACATCTCACACAATTCTAACCTATATTAACATCAATAAAAGGCAGAATTAGCATCATTACAATTCTTGTTACAGTCGGTTACTTTGTAAAATAGTTTACGTTAAACACGCACGTCAATGCGTTAAGTAATTGTAATCCATGCTATATCTATCCCAGTGAGGAATGTTGTGAATGGTGCTCAAGACTTTACCAGCCACGACACTGCCTGACACAGAACAACAAGTACGACATTATTGCACGAATCTAAAAAACAAAAACTACTCTATACAAGTTAGACTTAACAGGCCTAATAGGGTGTTTGCTTGTAGAATTGGCTAATTTATAATTCGCCCTATTCTAGATGGCCTAGACATTTTGAAAACAAAAATTCTATGGCTTTAAAACATGTAATTAAAGCTGAAAATATTTAATATACAAAACATACTTTATTTAATATACATAATAATCAAGTGGAAACGTTCAAAGTTATACTACAATAATTTTGTACATATTTTACTACACTGAATACTGTGCAAGTCTTTCAACTAGTTTCCATAGATTACTGTTTATGGTAAGGATTTATGTTTTCCACCGTTCAGATGTTTACCACTTCGAAGATTTATGTTATGTGAACCAGACAAGAGGAAATCCTGTCAGCCAAAAATACATTATTTATAGCAACTATTGGTCGAAAGTATAATAATGGACTATTGTACCCAAAACGTGTCGTGTATTATAAATTTTGTATAGGGAATGAGAAAAATTCAACTTGACCCAACCTTTCCTAAGCTTAGCATAGTCCACACATGTATTAATTTAGGCCTAAAATGATGTACATTAGGACTAGGATCGCTTATCTAGGGGTTAGATTAGTAAAAAGTTTACTGGTTTATTTTTTGGCGTACTATTTGGTGCATTCCAATAGTACAAAACGAGCTTTTTAGTGTGCAAAACAGTTTATTTTTGCATATTCTACCAATATTTGCCGTTAAGAGTATCCTTTTTTTTGACGGATCGGTTGGAGATATCACTGCCCTAGTCACCAATACCACAAACTCGCATGCAGATCCATAATTTGTTTAATAGGTTAGATGCATTTCCAGGCAGGTATGCGCGGTAATTCGCTTGCTTTGGAATCCTCAATGTTAATTACCATCAATGTCAGACGGACGGGAAAGATAATGTACTAAAATCTCAGCCAATACTGGAGCCTCACTGAAGTCAAACCATTTAGTAAAACACAAATATCACAATTTTTACATTTCAAATATTATGATTTAATCCGTCGAATTCCGATTTTTTTTTTTTTTTTGGTACTAGGATAGGAGCAATTATAGTTTGGTTCTTCATATAAAAGCGACAATCTCGAGAATACAACAAAAACGACAATTAATTAATACTTTTTGTCCCAAATTTTCATCGATATAATAATTATATTTCTTACCTTGTAGGGGAATTATCATTCCTTAGGCTTACCCGTCCTTACTGGTATCCTCAAGGTAACCACTGAAACTGGTGTTAGTCCCAGATCAAACTAGGTAAATATTGTACATTAACCAGGCAATTCATTAATCTAAGAAAATAAAGTTAATATTGGTTCGATGTGTGAAACAAAAAATACTGTCATGCCATTTTACAAAATTCACTCAACTTATTGGAGAACGGACAAATCTGTTCGACAAATCTCTTTTTCCGATTAAAAAACCATACATATTAGGTTGGACATGTTACGTTTTAAAATCCATTGACGAACCATCATGTGATTTGTATATCCCCCGCTGACTCGACGGACTTGGCGGCAGTTAACCAAGCCACCAAGGTATTGTCTTAGTGAGACACACACGGACATTTTCAGGAATGCTGCTGTCAGTGAAATTTATATCCGTTCACCATAACACGGACCCGGAGCGCTTAAATGAGGTACTTAACCACATATTTCAATCATCGAAGCAGCCTGCCTGTAGGCAATACGGATTTGGTAGCCGGAGGTCCTAATCCACCCACCCCCCCAACTTCAGTTTGTTTTTTCTCCAGAGGGACCA
Organism: Procambarus virginalis; assembly: GCA_020271785.1. NCBI lineage: Eukaryota > Metazoa > Arthropoda > Malacostraca > Decapoda > Cambaridae > Procambarus > Procambarus virginalis. Next base: position 12,842,514 of record WNGS01000411.1, read on the forward strand.
AGTCCATAGCTCACCCACATCTGTTAACAAGCACTGGACGACTTTAAACAAGAGTCATGCTCAAGCGCAAGAAAATGACACAAATATCTCACAGGGCACAATGCGAGGCTACGAAATGTAACCAACAACTCTAAACAAAAATTCTAT
>WNGS01000411.1:12845712-12861114 GCA_020271785.1 Procambarus virginalis
TTTTTTTTTTTTTTAACATGGAAGGGAGTACCACCTCTGGCTGGAAGAAGGGGGACCCATAGCCTCGGAGGAAATCACACATAACGCATTGGAGGGAATGTGGGTCCCCTCCAATACAGTTTCTATGTGCTTTTCTCCTACCACCCCCTTCCTTTTTTTTTTTTCTTATGCTTTATTGTGTATTTAAAGGTTACAAAACATACAAGACAAATGCCTAAAGGTTATGGATCTCTTGAAGCTCCTCCGCTTCCGGACAGGAACCGAGGACGCAGCAAGCATTACCCCTCTGGATCGCCACACTGAGGCGCTGAAACAAAAAACTGCAAGCCCTTGGGTCTCTGGTGACGTCAATGAGCTTGGAACCCAATTCCTTGAGAAATCCCAAGGCACTCTTGCCCCAGGGGCCATGCGTCTCAGACGCTATGGGAACAAAGAGGTATTGACCTGCCAGTCGCCTGTATTTGAGAGATTTTGCTGTTTCCCTGTGGTTGGCTGCCCCACCTGCTTGATCAGCTCCGAAGTGTACATAGGTGTCAGCCAGGGTGGATACACATGTGTAGTCCCACACCAACTGTCTACCCTCCTTCCATGAGTATATGGTGATGCCATCAGGGCGAAGTGCGGGGAAATCCGGGTTTTGGACCCCTAAGATGCGAGGTTCTCTCTCCGCTGGGCACTTAGCTGAGACGAGGCTTCTCTTGATGATGTCATTGACCTCGTTGTGTCTTGCATGCCAGCCCTTTGTGTTTCCGCAATGCAACCCATGCAGTCCGTATTGGTCTGCTTCCACCCTGTTGCAAATACACTTGTATTCAGTGTGAATTGGGGCACCAAGGCGGAGGGCCGCCTTGGTGCCCCATATTATATATATATATATATATATATATATATATATATATATATATATATATATATATATATATATATGTATATATATATGCATGTATGTATATATGTATACATATGTACATGTGAGTATATGTATGTATATGTGGGTATGTATGAGCAACTCGATAATAATATGCATGTATGAACAACTCGACAAATAATAATAATAAAATAAAGAGCCTTAAACAGAACAACATGTGTGGAAGCATCGGAGTGTGTATATATGAATGCTACTCAGTATTCATCTATAAACATCCATATATGGTGAAACACACGTGAAGAACCTATCACACTCACAGCTCCCTGACAAGAGGGAGCCAGCTTAGCTTAGCTGCCAACACCCACACATCGTGTCAGCAAGGCGGACAGCCCGCCGCCTGCTTTCATACTTCTCACTGTATTTCCCACTTCTATACTTCCCTTCACCTATGCCTCTCCTCCCTCTTTACCCACAAAAAAGCGGGTTAAAGCGCCAAGTCATTACGATTATATAGCACTTGGAAGGGGGGTCAGGATTAGGATTTTGGGATGGAACGGGGATGTGGATGAACGGAAGTGTCCAACCACTTAGACGGTCGGGAATTGAACGCCGACCTGCATGAAGCTCTACCGTAGATCTACCGTCCAGCCCAAGTGGTTGGACTTGTATGCTCACACGTCACTCCTCCACCACTACACCAAGAGCAAGACAGCCGTGAGAGCTTGCCGAGAGTGCAGGCTCGGGCGGGTTCACACCGCTGGCATACTTTATGGTGATCCCGGCTCAAGGTCACGGCTTCCTCTCTACACTGCACTGGCATGCGTCAGGAAGTGATGTGGTGAAGGTAGACTCCACTCACAGTTTACACTGTAGATACGATAGATCCCAGTAGGCTCAGGAATCTACACATCAGTTGATTGACAGTCGCGAGGCGGGACCAAAGAGTCGAAGTTCAATCCCCGCAAGCACAACTATTTGAGTACAGTACTCCCGAAATCCCCCCAACCATATTTTAACAGAAGGGGGGTTACCCGGCGGTGCTCGGGTGTTTCCCCCCCCCCCCATTTCCTCACCCTCCTCCCCACATTTCACCCGGGACAGCGGCAAGAGAACAAGCACCAAGATACATCCCTTGATTTGATTTCAGACTTCATGAACATTGCAAGAAGGCGGCTCTAGAGGGCGACATTTCTTGAAGTATTCACCCGGCCGGCCTCCGACGGGTCCGACATTCACCCGGCCGGCCCCCGACGGGTCCGACATTCACCCGGCCGGCCCCCGACGGGTCCGACATTCACCCGGCCGGCCCCCGACGGGTCCGACATTCACCCGGCCGGCCCCCGACGGGTCCGACATTCACCCGGCCGGCCCCCGACGGGTCCGACATTCACCCGGCCGGCCCTCGACGGGTCCGACATTCACCCGGCCGGCCCCCGACGGGTCCGACATTCACCCGGCCGGCCTCCGACGGGTCCGACATTCACCCGGCCGGCCTCCGACGGGTCCGACATTGACATCATCCGACACCAGCTCATGAAATTAAAGTTATAAAATTATTCGAATTGAGAATTTAACAATATATGTAACATGCGTTTGCCACCATCGCAACGCAACTCTCAAAGCTCTATATTAAATATAAGAAAATACAAGTTTTTAATTCTCACTAAATTCTCTGCTTCGATTTGCAATGATGTTCTCGTGTAGCAACTCTTGTGTATACTGACTGAAACGCTGTGTATTAGTGACTTTAGGTAGAGTATATACCAGCTTTATCTAGAAGTCCAACATTCTGTTTGTAATTCATTTTCTATGTATTTTTACCTGAACATTAAAATTAATTATTATTATGTGGAACTAAGTAAACCTGTGAGGAATCTCCAGAATAACTAGCAGATTATGAACCATTCTTATGAAGCATCTGGTGGTTTAATATTATGTTGGGGACATTAAATGAGTGCGTCCAGCCCGTCCTCCTAAGGTGTCCCAACGTCAAGAAAACGGTCCATTTAAAGTCTTGTCTCCTAACCTACCAGAGGACCCAAAACAGAAAACGGAACAGTGCGTCACTTTCGCCAGCCGCTTCCACTTTCTGGTACGACAAATTTTTGGCCTTATGAAACGCATACGAGCGGAAAGTGACGTTCTATGTAGGAGGACAGGTTGGTGCGTTACTTAAACTACCTGGAGAGGATGGCAGGGTGACGGCTTTGCTTATTGCAGGTCGACGTTCAATCCCCGACCGTCCAAGTGATTAGGCGCCATTCCTTCCCATCCTAAACATTGTGGTGAGGGTAGAGGGAGGCTCTGCAGTATGAGCGTGGGGCTGTATGGGGCGCGCATCCTCAGAGTACCTACTGGTACTCGCCCCACTCCCACTCACTCACTCCCGGGGGTGTTGGGCGTCGGTCTAGTGCTGGCTGTCCAGGTGTGGGAGTTGGGAGGCAGATGTGTGAAAGGTGTGCGAGTTAGAAGCAGGTGGGCGAGTGAAAGGCAGGTGTCATGTGGCAGTCATACGGGTGTGTGCGTGTGTGTTTGTGTGTGTGTGTGTGTGTGTGTGTGTGTGTGTGTGGCAGGAAACGGATGTGCATAAGCGTAAGCCAACTGCTGATTCACACACACACACACACACACACACACACACACACACACACACACACACACACACACACACACACACCTAGTTGTATTTACCTAGTTGTGTTTGCGGGGGTTGAGCTTTACTCTTTCGGCCCGCCTCTCAACTGTATATCAACTGTTTACTAACTACTTCCTTTTTTTCTCTCTCTCTCTCTCTACACCCCCCCCACACACACCGCAGGAAGCAGCCCGTGACAGCTGACTAACTCCAAGGTACCTATTTACTGCTAGGTAACAGGGGCATTCAAGGTGAAAGAAACTTTGCCCATTTGTTCCGGCCTGGTGCGGGAATCGAACCCGCGCCACAGAATTACGAGGCCTGAGCGCTATCCACCAGGCTACCAGGCCTAGTGTGTGTGTGTGTGTGTGTGTGTGTGTGTGTGTGTGTGTGTGTGTGTGTGTGTGTGTGTGTGTGTGTGCGCGCGCGTGTGCGTGTGCGTGTGTGTGTGTGTGTGTGTGTGTGTGTGTGTTTTTCCTGGAGTATTGGCTGCGCCGGCACCCAAGAGACAAGCACCAGCACAGCACCAAGCACAGCACCAAGCACAGCACCAAGCACAACAGAGGCTCAGGAGCTTCCGACGAGAGGAGAGACTCACTCTTCTCACTTGAAGAGAGAGTGACTAAAGGAGGCATGATAACGACATACAAAATTCACCAGGACGATGCAAAAAGTCTTTAAATAACTATATTAAGCATGATGTCTACAACAATAAAGTTGAGGGGTTTTTAAGATCTTAATTCCTTGTCTTACAATCGGTCCACTTGTGAGTGTTAAGGAAGTCCCAGCTGCGTCTGGGTACAAGTGACAGGATGAACATCCCAGCGGGTTTTCTTCCTACTAGGGGGTGTGTGGTGCCAACCTCTTCATGTCTAGCAAGTCGCATTTTTGACGTAAACTTAACCCAAGGCCATAAACTGTTGTATAAAAAAATTGGTATGGGTTCGCAAAATTGACAATGTCCCGTTTTCTGTTGGTTGGTCCTCTGGGTGGTTAAGTTAGGTCACTTTAGGACGACAGTTTTTGACGCTGGGAACAGTTTCTTTCACCCTGAATGCCCCTGTTACCTAGCAGTAAATAGGTACCTTGGAGTTAGTCAGCTGTCACGGGCTGCTTCCTGGGGTGTGTGTGTGGGGTGTAGAGAGAGCGAGAGAGAAAAAAAATGGAAATAGTTAGTATATCCTCCTCTTTTGGTAGTACTTATAGTAACTATGATCAATCTTGAGATTATCTTGAGATGATTTCGGGGCTTAGCGTCCCCGCGGCCCGGTCCTCGACCAGGCCTCCTTTTTGTTACACCCCCCCCCCCCAGGAAGCAGCCCGTAGCAGCTGTCTAACTCCCACGATGGTCAATGATGACCATCGTACATATATAGACGTACAACGAAATTAGAAAGTAGAAATCTGAACTATCGAGTTGGACAAACCGGAAACTTTTTTTTTTACCTGTGTTGCTTTGACACACTAAACTAACCTAACCTAACCTACCCTAACCTACCCTAACCTAACCTAACCTAACCTAATCTAACCTAACCTCCCTATCTTGAGGTTATCTTGAGATGATTTCGGGGCTTTTTAGTGTCCCCGCGGCCCGGTCCTCGACCAGGCCTCCACCCCCAGGAAGCAGCCCGTGACAGCTGACTAACACCCAGGTACCTATTTTACTGCTAGGTAACAGGGGCATAGGGTGAAAGAAACTCTGCCCATTGTTTCTCGCCGGCGCCTGGGATCGAACCCAGGACCACAGGATCACAAGTCCAGCGTGCTGTCAGATCGACCGACCGGCTCCCCCCAACCCCCTAGGCCTAATGCACCATATCTGAGGCCTAGTATAGTACACATGTGTGCTATACTGGGCCTGGGAATATTTGTGTTTTAGCTTCATTTATTTTAAAAGAATTCCTTACTAGTCAGTATACTACTGTCTAAAAGCTTAGAACGCACGAATTCTGTCTATTGCCGACCGTCACAATAGGTACTGTCTAAACAGGAGGATGGCCCAATAAACTCGTCTATGGAACCCAACCACTTGGGCTGGACGGTAGAGCAACGGTCTCGCTTCGTGCAGGTCGGCGTTCAATACCCGACCGTCCAAGTGGTTGGGCACCATTCCTTCCCCCCCCCCCCCATACCTTCCCTAATCCTTATCCTCACCCCTTCCCAGTGCTATATAGTCGTAATGGCTTGGCGATACTCCTCATGACTCCCTCCCTCCCTGACAACATTGTAATTTAAAAACAAGCAGGTATGATGGACTCTAGCTGAGCAGAGGACACGTTTCAAAAGGGCATTTTCAGCGTAAGTAATTCTCCAAGAGAAAGCGACAAGCCAATATACCGCAGCATTATAGCGTCATAGTAGTTAACATGTGGAATAGGGGCAAGAGAGGCGGCAGATACAGTATGGTAAAGTGTCCTCATGACAGAGCCTCTCACACACACCACTAAAATAACAACAAAACCCGCTTTTGAAGTCGATCAGAGAAAGGACATGAGAGAACACATGTCGGGTTGGCCCACACAAAAGTTCAGGTTCGCCCCTCGTCACTACATACGTCAGACCAAGTCTGAAACATGTGGCGCCAATAAAGACCATACCTCGTCAAACAAATTAATATTGGAGAGAGAAAGTTCAGTTGGCCACCAAACTAGTCGATCCTCGACCAGGGTTGATCAGGACGCGTTACGAGGAAATGCTCAACTTAACGACACAGAAGAAACAGCCAAGAAACACTTCTTTAAATGCAGATTTGATAATAAACTAAAGGGTTCTGGAACCTATATACCAATCGATTGAAGGTCCCCGTGGCGCAGTGGTAAAACACTCGCCCGGCGCTTCGCAAGCGCTTTGGCCTGGGTTCGTATCCTGGCCGGGGAGGATCGACAGAGCGCCAATCCTTAATTGTATCCTCTGTTTACCAATCAGTGAATGGGTATCTGATTGTTAAACGATTTGGCGGGTCGTATTCCGGTGGAAAATTAGGATTAAGGATCTGTCCGAAACGCTATGCGTGCTAGTGCCTTTACAAGAATGTAACATTATGATATATGAATAAAAGAGAATATATATATGAATAAATATAAAGAGGTAGAGTGGCGGGACCCAAGAGCCGCAGGTCAACCCCCATGAGGACAGCTAGGCGAGTACAGGCAGGCACGCCTTACTGGTGGCGGGGCCCAAGAGCCGCAGGTCAACCCTCGTGAGGACAGCTAGGCGAGTACAGGCAGGCACGCCTTCCTGGTGGCGGGACCCAAGAGCCGCAGGTCAACCCTCGTGAGGACAGCTAGGCGAGGACAGGCAGGCACGCCTTACTGGTGGCGGGACCCAAGAGCCGCAGGTCAACCCCCGTGAGGACAGCTAGGCGAGGACAGGCAGGCACGCCTTCCTGGTGGCGGGACCCAAGAGCCGCAGGTCAACCCCCGTGAGGACAGCTAGGCGAGGACAGGCAGGCACGCCTTCCTGGTGGCGGGACCCAAGAGCCGCAGGTCAACCCCCGTGAGGACAGCTAGGCGAGGACAGGCAGGCACGCCTTCCTGGTGGCGGGACCCAAGAGCCGCAGGTCAACCCCCGCGAGGACAGCTAGGCGAGGACAGGCAGGCACGCCTTCCTGGTGGCGGGACCCAAGAGCCGTAGGTCAACCCCCGCGAGGACAGCTAGGCGAGGACAGGCAGGCACGCCTTCCTGGTGGCGGGACCCAAGAGCCGCAGGTCAACCCCCGTGAGGACAGCTAGGCGAGGACAGGCAGGCACGCCTTCCTGGTGGCGGGACCCAAGAGCCGCAGGTCAACCCCCGTGAGGACAGCTAGGCGAGGACAGGCAGGCACGCCTTCCTGGTGGCGGGGCCAAGAGCCGCAGGTCAACCCCCGTGAGGACAGCTAGGCGAGGACAGGCAGGCACGCCTTCCTGGTGGCGGGACCCAAGAGCCGCAGGTCAACCCCGTGAGGACAGCTAGGCGAGGACAGGCAGGCACGCCTTCCTGGTGGCGGGGGCGGGAAGGGACGCGCCCATCCCCCTGTGCGCGGACGGCAGTTACAAGCGGAAGCCACCCACTGCTTGGCCCGCACCAGGGTGTGGGAGTGTCGCTGTGTGCGCGGCGTGGTTACTGATGGCCAGGTCAGGGATGGTAGGATAGCGCGGGGGGGGTAGGGGAGGGGAGGGGTCTGACGGGGGCACGCCAGGGATGGGCAGGATAGGCGCGGAGTACCGAGAGGGGCTTCAGGGCAGGAATGTCATCCCGAATTTCACAAAATAAGACTACACAAATCTACGAAAGGGCAAGGGTAGCCAAGCAATGGGGTGTTGGCAATATTGCTTCTGGTACGTGGGATGTAGATGGGGTTTGATATGTGTAGGGTATGGGGGGGGATGTGTGGGGATGTGTGGGAGGTGGTATGAGAGGGGGGGGGCAGGTGTGGGCTGTGCAGGAAGTGTGGGTTTAGTGTGTGTGGGAACATAAGGCAGCCTGGGAGACTGTTCTTCTTTGGGAATTGAACATCTGTTTACCAGCAGGGGGTGAGGGACCAGGGGTAGGGGGGTTGGAGTGAGGGACCAGGGGTAGAGAGGATGGGGTGAGGGACCAGGGGTAGGGGGGATGGGGTGAGGGATCAGGAGTAGGGGGGATGGGGTGAGGGACCAGGGGTAAGGGGGGGGGGGATGGGGTGAGGCGCTAAATCGCGGGAAACTGTCTTGGCCACCTTCAGGAATGTCGAAGTGTTGGTCTTAGAAACTCTTGTTCTTTAATATCAACGTCTTGCTATCAAAGTGTTGTCGTTGAGAGAGGACAGCTGGTGAAGGTGTAGGGCCCGCCAGCTGGGTGAGCCAGCTGTGCAAGAAGGTCCTCCCAGCTGTCGCCTGCCGCCACCCACCTGCAGGGCTCAAAGGGGGCGGGGCTTAGCCCTCCGCCGCCTATATATATACGAAAGCCAGCATCGCGACTTCACTCGCTCTCGGCAGTAATAGGGGACGCATCAGTGTGACAGCTCGTAAAGAATGAAGGCTGAGCGGTGTGTTTCTCCGGTGCAAGCAGTGATGGGAGTTCTGGAAGAAAGTCTGGGAAGCCGTCAAGTAAGGCAGAGGCCACGCAGGTCCTCATGTACATGGATCGTCTACAGCAGCTGGTGCCACAATGCCCGAAGGATCGTCCGGTGTCCCGCCTCGAGCTGATTCAATTTGTGATCGACTACATCTACGACCTGCAGCAGGAGCTGGCCACGCCCCCTCACCCCAAGGATGACGCCGACAGCGGCGATTCTGTATTCGAGGGACTCTACCACTGAGGACCCCAACACCACCTGAAGCTCCCCTCCACCCCACTCAATTCTGTTTATAACGCAGAAGGCCCCCCGAGTTGCCGCCAGCGCAGCTGGTCACAGCCGCCACTTCGTCACCCCCAGCACACAGCTGTGCCCGACGCTCGGAGGACATCCTGCAAACGGATAACTATTTTTTTCCTGGCGTGAGTGTAGTTATATAGTCTCTTAATGGGACTGGTTCTTCGAGGGTCAGTTGACGACCCTGTATGACAGGTTCACAGCTGGCCAGTACTTAGTGAGGCACTCCAGATAAGACGACCTCAGTGTCTCACGTGGGTTACAATAGTATCACAAACAACTGTGGCTAGGGCGGGGCCCTAAAGACGACTCAGCACTCGAAAAAGTCCCTCAGATAATTTTAAATTCTGGAGATGGCCTTCAAAAATACAAAGAAACTCCTGAAGACGACCTAGTATCTGGGCTGGACCCCCAAGATGTAACACTGAGCAGATCTTGGCCTCCAGCTTGACGCCGACGCTATCACCGTCTCAGGTAAATTACTAACTAATCTTCTCTCACCATCACCGACTTCTATAGCCACCTTACTTCCTGGTCTGCTGAATATATCTACTTCCTTCCTTATCAGCTTTTCCATCGTTCTGTAGAATCAAAATTTTCGGTCACATTACATTAACAAGTTGCTGAATCAAACGATTTCCTAAATATTTGAAGAATATAAAATGCACCGCTATATATATTGTGTATATGTAATGCTATTTGCACTGGTCCATCATCCCATTCTATATTTTCATTTGCAGTTGACGGTACAGCAATTCACCTTCACTCCTGCCGGACGAGCCTAAAACCACATCGTGAACGGTCAGAACGGAGTCGTGTGAGCCAAGCCAGAGCCCCACGCATGCCCCGCCCCCCATCACACACCCCTGCGGACTAACCCCGTCCGGTTGGACTGGCAGAACGCGTAACAACTGGCTTTCAATGCCTGGGAGGTGCGACGCACGAAACATGGTATTGGCAAGCACCTGTGGGAAGACGCACCTTCCCCCTGGCCTCCCCACTACCACCTGTGGGAAGACGCACCTTCCTCTGGCCTCCCCACTACCACCTGTGGGGAGACGCACCTTCCCCCTGGCCTCCCCACTACCACCTGTGGGGAGACGCATCTTCCCCCTGCCCTCCCACTACCCCTGCCCTCCCCACTACCACCTGTGGGGAGCGGGGAGCGCTTCCCCTGCACCTGTCACCTGACATTCACTACCTCCCAAGCGTGTTCTCACACTTCCCGCGCCTCTCGCCAACACCAGCCAGCTTAGTTTGGTGATGGTCTATCAACCTCTGAAGGGTTATTAAGGCCGCCACAATTGTTAACTGACCAACCATAAGAATATTTTAGCATTCTTAGTATTGTATACAGTGTACGTGATCGTGAATTGGGAGTCAGAAGGGTCATACTTCACCTTTGTATCAGAAGACCAGCAATTTCTAACGTTATACACCGAGAAGCTGGGTACACCTGTGTGTGTGTGTGTGTGTGTGTGTATACACCTTGAGGCCAGCCAGCTGCAGATGGAGCACCAGAGGCCTACCAGCTGCAGTTGGCGCACCAGAGGCAGCCAGCTGCAGATGGAGCACACAGAGGTAAGCACCACCTGCCAAAGGGTTACTGCGTCACGCCGTGGCTCCTGTCTTCTCCACAGAGACCAGAAGTGATTGCTTTTCGTGTTGTTATTCTTAAGAGAATACACATATTTGTGACGTAGTATTGGAGACGCTCGTTAAACTTAAGTCAAATGGGCAAGTAATTTCACAAGTCTAACTTTACACGGCAAAGTTTTCTTTAAACAAAAGTCTTATATTGTATTACCTACAAAACCACTTAATCACTTTCAATAATATTATAAATACTATTGTGTTTTTTTAATATCCTACTGAAAAAGGTTCGTCTTATGCCCGTCATATACGGTATTATAGCAAAAAGCACAATGTTCATCTGTCAATGTCTGTGTGAAGATGTTAATGTGCTCTCATTCAAGGCGAGTTCTTACACCAAAATAAACACAGGAAACAGAGAATATAACCATAAACTCATCAACCAATAAACCACAGCAACTGGAAAAAAAGAGAGAAATGCCTATACGCGCTAAGAAAATTTTTCAGAAACATCATAAAGGTAAACCAGTTTCAGGAAAGGTAACTCTTCCCCTTAAAGAGGTATAACCTTAAGGAAGGTAACTCAACAACTGTGGGTCAAAGGGGAGTGGCCCGGCCCGCCCGACCCACGTGCAAAGCATGACAAATAAAAGGTTAACTTATCTTAGAATTACAAAGAAATATGTCAATGCATCTTCCTTAACGGAGAGAAATGATATCGAGCAAGTTCCACTCCTTAAAGCTGGACATTATGTAGAACAGGTAAACCGCAAGACTAAGCGTGTTTATGTGTGTACGTAAGGGATACGTGCGTACTAAGCTTGAAGCAATCACCACAACAGAGAGAGAGGAACTGTATATAGGTACGTTGCGTGATTCAAGGATAACTTGTACAAATTTCATGTTCTTACATAATGTAGCACGTTGAGAGCCTTACACAAAGTTTATATTGCCTTTCATCGAATTCAGTTAATCTGGGTTTAGCATCTTTAAACTGTATTTATTTCATTAATTGTTGTATTTATCAACAAATGCTCATGGAAAGCAGTAGGTCAGTACCAAAATACTGTACGATAACTTATAACTTCCATAGAAAACGTTAGCCAAATTGTGGGATAACTTGTGTAATCAAATCGACTCTCTTGAAGTACAATTTTCAGATTCTGGGTATGTGGGGTCGAGTTCCAGTTCTTTGGTCCCGCTTTCAACCTTCGGTCTACCCGTGTGCAGGTTTCCGAGCCTATTGGGCTCGGTTATACCTACATATCTAACTTTGAAGTTTCGGTTAACAGTATAGGCGGCTTCTCCACACACAAACTTGAGATGGACTATTAAACTTTTCGATATTCATGAGAGTGAAATAGTTGTAAAGTTATAAGTACAGGTATCTAATATAATTTGGTCTAACACCTTTCCTTACTGACCATTCACTTATATAGTGTTCAAAAGAGTGTCCTCTCTTGTTCACAACAGTTAATAATCAGATTTTTATTATTATTATTTTTATTATTATTATTATTATTATTTTGTACCACAGACGTGGCCACACATTTACTATGCTAAACAGCATATATACATTTTCTTCAGTCCTCCATGGACAGGGTTAGAGATCTGTTAAACATATAGTCCGGTGATCTATTGAACAATGAACCACAAGTGATTGTAGTGCTTTTAAAATGCTAAGCTTTTAAAATCCTTTTAAAATGCTACATACATAAAACACACAGATTTACGTCACATCAAAGTGACGTAAATCTGCATTTATGTGGTGTGTAAATCGCGGCAGATTCATTAGCTACAGTTACCTGCCCAAAGGACCGATGTCACAGCCTATTTCTGGCAGTTACAGTGTACCACGTGTCTAGTGAACAGTGTACCACGTGTCTAGTGAACAGTGTACCACGTGTCTAGTGAACAGTGTACCACGTGTCTAGTGAACAGTCTGTGCTGTTCGTACAAAGAGTTCTCTGTTCTAAATATATCATAAGTTTTTTTTATACTAGTGCTTTCTGGCCTCTAGTGTAGTTTAGCATGCACCCCAGACCCATCCTGAGGTCAGAGTTGGAAAGGCCACACGTCATCTTTGTCTCAGAAGATCATCACTTTCTTGAAACGAGATAAGCGCTGGTTGAGCGACCTGATGGCGATTTCTCAAGCACCAGTTTACCTTACTTGGTAACGTCGTACTGCCTGAAAACACTACCTGCATTTCACAATAATTATCCCCCTCACTCCTCGAGTATTACTGACGGACTTGACAAGGGCGAGGCTCGCCGCGCGCTCGTCCTCAAGTTACTGGAGGCAACCAACGCCGATGTTACCATCTGTTGGTTGAGATGAGCACATCATTCACTGCCACACCAGCGGGCCCTTTGAGGATATAACAGCACCCAGATACTTTACTGAATATTTCACTGGAATGTCTTCCTATTAGTTTCAGTTCAAGGTTTGTATAAAACGAGTTTGTGGTATGGAAACTACAAGCTTGACCCATGCTACAGACAAGCACCGATTTGCACACCAGTATTTGATGCACGACTATTGATATCCAATTACAAAAATTTGTATTTATACCAGTTGGGATACACAGTTGTGTCTGGGACACACTCTTCGTCCCCCTCTCCTACTTTCCACCTTTCCCATCCTTTCCACCTTTCTACCCCAACATGCCCCATTTAAAAAACCTCATCATCAGAAGGTCATAGCCGCTCTGGAGAAGGTGCAACACCAGGCAACAAAAGTCATTCCAGAGCCAAGTCCTCTCCCGTACCAGGAACGCTTGAAGGCCACAGGGCTATCAACACTGCAAACCAGGCATTATAGGGCGGATCTCATTGAAACTTAAAATACTGAAGAAATTAGAGGACGTGGATCCGGATGTTTTGTTCAGAAGGTCAGATGTACCACAAACAAGGAGCAACGGATTCAAGCTCAACAAGCCACAATGAAGGACTGAGAACAGGTGGTGTTTTGTTCCATCCACAGGGTTATTAACCCATGGGACAGCCTATCCGCTGAAGCTGTAAATGCCAAAACTATGTCGAGTTTTAAAATAAATAAACCTGGAAAAGACCAATGCAAATGGGGGGGGGCATCGACAAGCCGCCGGCATCCTGTCGTCTTCGAGGCCACTAGGGTTAGTGGCTCACGGGTAAATTGGGTATTTCTTCCCCCAACTAATAAATTCACGTTCCTCGTTTTCCGTCTTGTATTACCATATTTAGGTAAGAACATTTACTCAGCTACCCTAGACTATACAAAGTGTCAAGAGTTAGCTATGAAATACTAAGTCATCCCCCCCCCCTTCTCACAGGCCGGATAGTCATACAGGGACTTGTGATCGGTAGCCTGAGCTTGCAAGCTTTATATGTAGTATGTAAATATCCCCTAGACCACGAGAGAGAATAAAGTTATCACAAGACTCCAGGTACCTCGAGTCGGTCGGCCGAGCGGACAGCACACTGGACTTGTGATCCTGTGGTCCCGGATTCGATCCCGGGCGCCGGCGAGAAACAATGGGCAGTTTCTTTCACCCTATGCCCCTGTTACCTAGCAGTAAAATAGGTACCTGGGTGTTGGTTAGCAGTCACGGGCTGCTTCCTGGGGGTGGAGGCCTGGTCGAGGACCGGGCCGCGGGGACACTAAAGCCCCGAAATCCTCTCAAGATAACCTCAAGATCTCAAGATAACCTCATACCGGGAGGTCTGTAAGGTCTAATGACTGGACACTCAATTACGTAGTGTGAGAGATCATGATCCAGCTCTTAGTCAATGTTTTCACATGGAGTGTCAGGGTTGGGAGACTCGTCCCTTGTAGCGGCCTGCCACAGGTAACGGTAACCCTGGCTGATCCTGGCAACCTCTGTGTCGCACTCTCTGGTGGAGGGTTTTTTTTACCGACACATTTAGGTACATCTGCATTTGTGCAGCTGCCCTAGACTATACGAAGGGGAGCGCAGTGTGTCAAAAAGCTAGCTACGTAATGCTAAAATCCCCATCACACAGGATGGTTAGTCATACAGAGGCATGTGATCAGTAGTTTACACCGACAAACTAAGGGTGCATTATGAGGATGTCATCATCAACACGAGAGTGAATAAAGTAATTGCAAAGCTCCAGGTACCTCATGCCAACGGGTTTGAATGGTCTAATAACTGGGCATTCGGTGATGTAGTGTGGGAGATCATGCCGCAGTTCCTGCTCACAGAGTTTGCACCTGGAGTGCTCAGGATTGTCTGTCATTAGTCCAGAGAGAACGCATACGAATCTACGGACATCACATGCCCGATTTTACTTCAGACTTTCGGGGAAATCGTAGGGGATGACTTACGAGGCAATATTTCTTGAAGCATGGTACTTGGGCCAAGTTCTTGCGGCTCATGCCACCCGCAAACCACACCTCTGGCCTAGCTACCACCGCGGACACACACACACACACACACGTCCTATTGTGTAGACACTCGAGGCGGTACCCGACTCTCCCCCTCCCACTTTTGCCCGTCGCCAGAGTGCTATACAGCCGTAATGGTTTAGTGCTTTCTCCTGATGATTATCTACCTTCCCCCTCCCCACTCTCTCCCTCTCCCATATCTCTTTCCCCCTCTGTTCTCCCTCTTTCCTTATGCACCTTTCCTTCTCAACATGTCCCCCACCTATCCTCTTCCCCAACATCGTCTCACCTCACCCCCCCCCGCCCCTCTCCCACATTTCTCCCCTTCTCCCCCCCCCCCCTCTCTTGAGAAAAATTATATTATGAACTAAAATTGGAAGTCTACGGACAATACAACAAATATTTCGTACTTCACGAGTACGAAAACCGCACAACAGGTGTTGGTGGGGGGGGGGAGGGGTTGAGTTCGATACCGATATCCCTTAAAACTGTGACACTGGAGCCAACCCCAACTGGTCTAGAACACTTCCTATACCACACGCTTCATCTGTGGAAGTTGTTGGGCGTGGTCAGCCCCCAGTCATTTGA
>WNGS01000411.1:12887757-12899702 GCA_020271785.1 Procambarus virginalis
TGTCTCACAGGTTTAATAGAATTATGTGACCAAGCACCGACTTGCCTTCCCTGAACCCATGCTGGTGACGTGTTTACAAAGTCCCTTCTCTCCACATGTGCTACCAGGCTTTTCTCACGATCTTCTCCATCACCTTGCATGGTATATAAGTTAAGGACACTGGCCTGTGTTTTAGGGCCTCCTGCCTATCCCCCATTTTGTACATTGAGACTATGTTAGCTGTCTTCCAACTCTCTGGTAGAGCTCCAGTTTCCAGTGACTTGTTATGCACCATAGACAGTGGCATGCAAAGTTCTTCTGCCCGATCTCTTAACATCCATGGTAAGATTCATCACATCCAATAACCTTAGTCACGTTTAGATCGAGCAGATCCCTGCTAACTTCCCATTTGATAATTTAAATATCTTCCAAGGTTGCTTGATTTATGGCCACCCCTCTTAGTTCTGGGACTTCTCCTTGCTCTATTATGAAGACCTCCTGGAATCTCTTGTTGAGTTCTTCACACACCTCTCCTATTCTCTGTGTGCCAATCCTCTCTCTCTGTATGTACGTATGTTAGATATGTCTAGTAAATATGTAACATATGTTACATGTCTAGTAAACAGAGAAAAGATAGATTAGTTAGAAAGGCGAGGTTCAAGAGCTAATAGCTCGATTCTGCAGGCACAAATATTGAATATACGAAGGCACAAATTAAAAGGATATCATCAGTGGCATATGAAAGGTTGCCCAACAAAAGAACTGCATATAGAAATTTGTGTAAAGAATCATTCAGAACACTGTATACCACGTACGTCAGACTAGTCCTGGAGTATGTGGCTCCAGCCTGGAGTCTGTATCTAGTCAAACGCGAAACGAAGTTAGAGAAAGTTAAGAGGTGTGACGACGTCAAATTAGTCTCTGAACTGAGGGGTATGAGTAACGAGGAATGGATACTGGAATTAAACCTTGCATCCTTGGAAGACAAGTCAGGGGAGACATGATTACCACCGATAAAATCCTCAAAGCAATGGCCAGGGTAGATGCTGGCACACTTTCACGGGTGGTACACTGTTACGACCCTGGGTTCCTTAGTGGAAACCAGAGGTCAAATTGAGCTCTTAAATAATTTACTTTACATTATTTGGTGCGCTTGTCGATGCACATTCCTATCTTCCTTGCCAGACGTAAGACGAATCTTGTTTCTCACAGAGCATTCAGACTCTTGAGCTCGTTTTTGTTATCAACTAATCTAACTAATCAAACTAATTATCAACTATTATTAGAACTGTTAAAGTAACTAGTTTTTACGTCGGTGAAGATTTGTAATGTTTACAAGCGGCACGATCAGCTGTTGTCTCCCCGGCAACAGCTGGAGAGAGCTCAGACTGGAGGCTCCTGCGTTCTTCTCTGAACGGCTTTGATTGAGTCAACACCTCTCCTGTGTTGCTCTGTATCCCTCTCCTCTTCCTCCCCCTCTTCCCTTGCCTTATCCTGTGTCTAGTTTACCAAGCTAAGTACTGTGCTGCATGTTCGTTTTCTGGCATAAGTGTGTAGTAATGTGTATAGGCGACGCTAGTGTTTATATTGCTAAGTTACTCTAAGGGGTCTCAGTGGAACCACGTGTGCTCAAGTGGTACCATTATGCTACCTAGAGTCCTTGCTAGTGTCCCTTGCCTAGTAGACTTTACCCTAGCTTGTCCTAATTGTAAAACCTGATATCCTGTCTATGTGAACCAAGGCTTTTAACGTAAGATAGTGTGGTAAAGTAATTATTGTTATTGTTATTTAATGTATATGGGGGGTTGTTAAGAGGGCTTAATAAGTAAGTTAGTTTTTAAAGGAGTATCCATTCTTCCTGTGTAGGAGATCAATGATCTACCTCTAGGCTGACATTTTCTTGAAGCCACTAAGTTAATACCGTTTTATATTTTTATTGGGGGCCGGGCCTATATGATCTCCATTAATTGTGATACATCCTGATTCTAACTGCTGACCCTTCTCCATAATACTCTAGATCCCCCATAACAGCCCATAAACTTATAACAAGTGGTTGGCCTGACCGGGAGGAACCTTTTAACTGTAAAAAATTAGATTTTTGAGTGCCAAAACTAAAAATTCTTGTTTTCTGCAGAACGGTTGTGTGTTAGCCTAGGGCCCAGCTCATCTAGCAAAGAATACATCTTGCACTGACTGGACACCCAGCTGGATCTCTTCACGATTGAGGTTAGTGTGGTCTTGTGTTAGGGGCCGTGCAAATTATTTTTTTTTCCAATTTTTATTTATTAATTTTTTCTTTTGCTAGGAGCTAAATTAATTAGTGATGGAGGCTAAAGTGCAGGAACTGGCAAAGGACCCTTCAGTGGTAGAGATTAAGAAGCTCACTAAATCTAATTTAGTATTGTTAGGTAAGGAATTTGGCCTCGAGTTAAACGACACTGATGAAAAGTGGACCTTGGTGAATGAAATTTTACAGCATTGTATAGAACAAGAACTAGTGCCAAGCATACAATTTTATGCCAGCGCAGTCCAGCTGAAAGTGTAGCTAGTAGAAATATGGAGTTAGAATTACAACTAGCCCAGTTAAGACTGGCAGAGCAAAAGGCTAGAGTAGCCGAGCAAGAGGCTAAATTATTAGAACAAAATGCTAAGGTAGAAAAGCAAAGGCTCAAACAGGGACTCAAACCCCAGGCATTCTGATAAAAAGCATAACTTGCCTGAATTTTCAGAGTCAGACCCTGAAAGATTTTTCAACCATTTTCAGAGACTAGCCATGTCCATGAACTGGCCAAAGGAAGAGTGGGTGAAAATCTTACAGGGGCGGCTTAGGGGTAAAGCACAAGATATTTTTATAAACATGCCTGACGACGAGTGTTTTGAATATAGTAAAGTCAGGGAACGAATTTTGAGGGCATATGAAATTAAACTTGGCGGCGAGCTTCAGACGTATCACAACCTTAGGCCTACTCACAACCAACCTCTCATTGAATTTGCTAATGACCAAATTAGATTGTTTGAAAAATGGATTCACTCGGCTAAAGCCAAAACATACGAGGTACTTAAAAATTTAGTTTTAGTGGAGAATTTTATAGATAATATGCCAGAGAATGTTGCACGTTACATTAGAGGAAGGAGAGATGTAGATTCTAATATAGTGGATTTCGCCAAGATGGCAGAAAACTACCAGTTGGCAGGCAAAGGGCCCAATAAAAATAATTATAGCCCACAGAGTAACAAAACTTATACCCACAGCCAGTCCAGACCAGCTCATTCTAACCCTATAACTAATGCACCTTCTGTTTCAGACATAACTAACCCTGTTAAATTGTCTAGCCCCACGGCACCTAAGGGTGAACCAAAGGGCAATCCTGTTAGTAATGTCTCTTCTCCCCGACGTGTCTGTGGTCACTGTAAATGTGCAAACCACCCTACTAGCCATTGTTGGCAACTGTACCCGGAAAAAAATGCTCTCGTTGTGACACAGGGCTTGAGGCCTTCTGAAGGATTAGGGAGTAAGACCTCCAACCCACAGTGGTTGGACCTTCTTATCCCATTCTTATCGAAAGGGAGACTACTTTTGTCTGAGGGTTCTTCCTGGAAAGACGTGGTGATCTTCAGAGACATCGGTGCCATCCAGACTTTAATTTTAGAAAGTGCATTGCAAGGTGCCAACACTCTCGACACTGGAGAGGTGGTACTGGTCGAGGGTGTCACTAGTGATACTCGAGCAGTACCCCTCCGTAAGGTTACCCTGGAATCTGATTTCCACAAGGGTGTTTGTACAGAGTCACTTCTTACCTACCTTTCCCTAATGTTGATGTAATATTGGGTAATAATTTAGCAGGGATTAGGGTAGGGAAATCCAGACTGCCTATTATGTTGCCTACCCCTAAGGTTTCCCTGGATCTACCTGCCACAGAGGATAATGTTGTGTACCCTGCGTGCACGGTGACCAGGTCTATGGGACTTAAATGTAAGGGCAGCCCTGTGCTTGCCAAGGTGGTAAATCCCGAGGACGAGGAACTTTCCGAATGGTGAAAGTCAAGTGGACCTTGCGGACACATTCATGGCCCGACTCGATGACGTGGCCGAGGACACTGTGGAGAGCCTTCCACCGCCTCCTATCGAGAGTAGTGAGGAGGTGGAGGAGAACACTGTTGAGCCTCGGCCAATGGCATCGGACCAAGGCCTGGATGCCTCCTTGAGTGAGTTACAGAAAGCTGACCCCAGTCTTGCAGAATGCCACGAAGTAGCCCTCTCTAAGGAGGAAATTGTAGACGCAGCAACCGGGTACTACTACAATGATCGGATTTTGATGAGAAAATGGAGACCTCAGAGTGCTCCCTTGTCAAAAGAGTGGGAGGTAGTCCACCAGGTTATGTTGCCGACCTGCTACAGAGAGAGAGTTTTGACAGCTGCTCATGATGATCCTATGGGGGGACATCAAGGCATTAATATTACGTATCACAAAATTTTCAAATATTTTTTTTGGCCCAAGCTGAAAAGTGATGTGGCAAAATTTTGTAACTCATGTATTGCTTGTCAGCTTGTTGGGAAATCAAACCAGACACCACCTAAAGCTCCTCTAAGGCCTATTGTCGTACCAGAGGAACCATTTTCTCATGTGGTAATGGATTGTGTTGGTCCATTACCTAGAACTAAGTCTGGTAATATTTTCCTAATCACGATGATGTGTATCACGACCCGTTACCCAGAGGCTTTTGAAGTAAGGAACATCCGAGCAAAGACTGTTGTTGCTCATATGTTGCAATTTTTTTCTACTTTTGGATTGCCTCCGGTCGTGCAAACTGACAATGGTACTAATTTTAAGTCTGATATTTTTTAACAATTCTGTAAGGACCATGGTTGTTGTTGTTGTTAAAGATTCGCTACCTGAAACAAAAAGTTCCAAGTAACACGGGCAATGAGGACCATGGAATTACTCATAAGGTTTCCAGCCCATACCGTCCACAGAGTCAGGGGGTAATTGAGCGGTTCCATCTAACTCTGAAGCAGATGTTGAAGACATCGTGCGAGAGTTCCCACAACTTCTGGGATGAGAACCTGCCTTATGTTTTATTTGCTGCTCGAGAGGGGTTACAAAGTTCACTGGATTGCTCTCCTTTTGAGTTAGTCTTTGGCCATAAAGTTCGTGGACCCTTGCAAATGTTACAGGAGAATCTGTTAGGGAATGTAACGTTGACCGAAGGTTCAGCTTTCTTTGCGCAACACCACCAGAGACTCAAGAACTGCAAGGCGGCTGCACTAAAGTATCTTAGGAAGGCCCAAGAAAATATGAAAGAACGACACGATGCTAAGGCTAAGTTGCGGGTATTTCAGCCTGGTGAGCCTGTCCTGGTCTTAAAGCCTCGACTAGGGAACACTGTCCCACAAGTACGAAGGCCCCTATATTGTGACAGAAAAGGCTGGGGACCTCACGTACAAAGTAAGGCACTCTGACAAGCATAACCAGGTAATGCTCGTACACTTGAACCGGCTGAAGAAGTTCCAGGGCCCAGGCCCATCGCACTAACCAATGTTTGTTTTTCCAGTGAGGGAGGGGATGATTGTTCTGGGGACCCAACTAATCTCATTCTCAATAATTCTAATTCTGTGAATACTGTGGAGGAGGGACTGTCCCATTTGCAGATGTCCCAACGTGAAGAGGTACAGTCGTTGCTTGACGAATTCTCCAGTCTGTTCGGGGAGGTCCCGACCCAGACTGATGCCATTTACCATGATGTCAAGTTGACGGACTACACCCCCATTCGCCTTCAACCCTACCGGATGAGTACAGAAAAGAAGGCCATTGTACGGAAAGAGGTCGACTTCCTGCACCAGTACGGCCTCATCCGGCCGAGCCAGGGCTCTTGGTGCTCGCCCTGCCTTTTGGTCCCCAAACTAGACGGCTCCTGGCGATTATGCACCGACTATCGGCAGCTCAACAAGGTGACCATTGTGGATGCCTATCCCCTGCCCCTTCTTGAAGACTGCATCGACGAGATCGGAAATGCCACGTACGTCTCTAAATTCGACCTCTCAAGGGGTTATTATCAGATCCCACTCACTGAACGTGCCTAGCAACTGACTGTGTTCTTAACACCCGATGGTGTCTTTGAGTATCAAGTGTTACCGTTTGGCTTGCGTAATGCCCCTGCCACGTTCCAGAGGCTAATGAACTCTGCTCGCTAATGTGCCAAATTGTCCGGCGTATCTAGATGACATTGTGCTTTTTTATAGTAATTGGACTGACCACATAGCTAGGTTACACCAGTTGTTCACAGTTCTGAAAAGTGCAAACTTAACTCTAAATGCAAAAAAGTGTCATTTTGGCCAAGGCACATTGACGTACCTCGGTTATGAAGTGGGCCAAGGAAAAGTGTTACCTCGGCAAGGTAAAATCAGTGCCATTCTGGAGTATCCAGTGCTCCGGTCTAAAAAGGACATTCAAAGGTTTATCAGTATGTATGCGTACTATCGACGCTTTTGTCAGAACTTTTCCAGTGTTGCCACTCCTCTCACAGACTTGTTGCGGAAGGCCATTAAATTTAAGTGGTCATCAGATTGTGCAGAGGCGTTTGCAAATTTGAAATTGATCTTAGCTTCCGCCCCAGTGCTCACTAGTCCAAGGTTCGACCGATTGTTTGAAATTCATGTTGACGCGTCTGACTCGGGTGCTGGTGCAGTGTTGTTGCAAACTGGGGATGATCAAGTGGACCACCCAGTATACAATTACTCTGTGAAATTTGACAAGGCACGCCGCAATTATTCAGTGGTAGAAAAAGGCATTGGTGCTAGTGTTAACATGTAAAAAGTTTGAAGTATACCTCACAGGTAATATTGTGGAAGTGTACACAGACCATTACCCACTAGTGTTCTTAAACCAGATGAAGGCGAAAAATAAACGCATCCTCAGGTGGGCATTATACCTACAGGACTTCAATCTTTCCATTACCCACCTACCAGGCCGGCTCTACGTGATAGCCGATGCTCTGTCCCGGTTACCTGAGTAACATTCATCTGAGCCACAGGAAGCCATATACCAACTGTCATGCTTTAGTTATTTTTTTTAGGTTCTCCTGTGACATTAAATATTCCGTGTCAAATTTATTACTTCCCCATTTGTTTTGTATGTGCTTTTTCTTTCAGAGAATTCCTTTGTGTTTTTCTTGCAGAGAAATTTTTGTTTTGGTTGATTTTCTTTTATGGCATAGATTTTCCTTTTTTATTCTCTGTATACTCTTACAAAAAAATATGACTACTATTCTAGTAGCCACATTTTTCTTTTCTCTGAAGGGGGAGGAGTGTTACGACCCTGGGTTCCTCAGTGGAAACCAGAGGTCAAATTGAGCTCTTAAATAATTTACTTTACATTATTTAGTGCGCTTGTCGATGCGCATTCCTATCTTCCTTACCAGACGTAAGACAAATCTTGTTTCTCACAGAGCATTCAGACTCTTGAGCTTGGTTTTGTTATCAACTAATCAAACTAATTATCAACTATTCTTAGAACTGTTAAAGTAACTAGTTTTTACGTCGGTGAAGATTTGTAATGTTTACAAGCGGCACGATCAGCTGTTGTCTCCCCGGCAACAGCTGGAGAGAGCTCAGACTGGAGGCTCCTGCGTTCTTCTCTGAACGGCTGTTATTGAGTCAACACCTCTCCTGTGTTGCTCTGTATCCCTGTCCTCTTCCTCCCCCTCTTCCCTTGCCTTATCCTGTGTCTAGTTTACCAAGCTAAGTACCGTGTTGAATGTTCGTTTTCTGGCATAAGTGTGTTGTAATGTGTATAGGCTACACTAGTGTTTATATTGCTAAGTTACTCTAAGGGGTTTCAGTGGAACCACGTGTGCTCAAGTGGTACCAGGCTACCTAGAGTCCTTGCTAGTGTCCCTTGCCTAGTAGACTTTACCCTAGCTTGTCCTAATTGTAAAACCTGGTATCCTGTCTATGTGAACCACGGCTTTTAACGTAAGATAGTGTGGTAAAGTAATTATCGTTATTGTTATTTAATGTATATGGGGGGTTGTTAAGAGGGTTTAATAAATAAGTTAGTTTTTAAAGGAGTATCCGTTCTTCCTGTGTAGGAGATCAATGATCTACCTCTAGGCTGACATTTTCTTGAAGCCACTAAGTTAATACTGTTTTATATTTGTATTGGGGGCCGGGCCTATATGATCTCCATTAATTGTGATTCATCCTGATTCTAACTGCTGACCCTTCTCCATAATACTCTAGATCCCCATAACAGCCCATAAACTTATAACATACACGAACAAGGGGGAACAGGTCCCCTTGTTCGTGTATCCACTGACACTACAGTTTACATTATGTCCAGCATATATTGGTAGGGGCCTGACGGCTGAGTGAATAGTGCTTGGGATTCGTAATCCTATGGGTCTGGTTTCGATCCCCGGCGGAGGCGGAAACAAATGGGCAGGGTTTCTTTCACCTATATGCACTTGCTCACCTAGCAGTAAATAGGTACCTGGGAGTTAAACAGCTGCTACGGGCTGCTTTCTGGAAGTGTGTGTGTGTGTGTGTACTCACCTATTTGTGCTTGCCGGGGTTGATCTCTGGCTCTTTGGTCCCACCTCTCAACTGTCAATCAACTGGTTTACAGATTTCAGAGCCTACTGGGCTCTGTCATATCTACATTTGAAACTGTGTATGGAGTCAGCCTCCACCACATCACTGCCTAATGCATTCCACCTGTTAACTACTCTGACACTGAAACAGTTCTTTCTAACGTCCTGTGGCTCATTTGGGTACTCGGTCTCCACCTGTGTCCCCTTGTTCGCGTACCACCCGTGTTAAGACTAAACTAAAAGTTTATCCTTATCTACCCTGTCAATTCCTCTGAGAATATTGTAGGTAGTGATCATGTAACACCATAAAGGTATTTTGTATGTAAAATATACAGAGTACATGAGTCAGACAAGACTTTGAGAGGCGTCAGGATCTCGGACCCAAAGTCACACCTAGAGGAGTTAATGACCACAAGTTGACCTGTGGTCAGGTCGTGGGAGTTGACCTTGCATCTGTTAAGCTGATAATTGTAGCCTGGTGTCCTTCAAACAAGCCGCCGGTTAAGACGTGGCTCGGTAGATGGTCTGGGGCTATCTACTTAGTAGGCGGAGTTAGCTCCGAGTTCCCCCATAAATACTCAGGGAACTGTACATTTGAGAGGATAGCAAGATCAGCAGAGAACAGATGAGACAGTGAGGCTGAATGATTGAACAGCAGCCAGTCCTGGGGGGGACTGCCTGTCAACCCCCCCCCCTTCTCTATCCAAATTAGGCTCAGTCCTTGAGAGTTGAACGTGAAGGTGACTTAGTCTTGTTTACTTAGATGCTGTGTGATTATCTGTCAGCTGTAGTGTGCTCAATGTCTTGTCAGGTGACACACATTTATTAATCTGGAGTTCGATATTTTGAATTATGATACTCATCATGAATCTATTGTTTAAATATTTGATTAACTTACTTTTAATCTGATTTTATTTGTGTTTCTAGATCTTGGATTTTCGGATATAATTAAGCAAACTGGAGTGTAGAGTAATCTTGAGATGATTGACCTAAAGAATCTTGCATGGAACAAGACACAGATCAAACATGCTAATAATGACATTTGATAACAACTTGATAATTTTGTGACAGACAAGTTCCATTCCTTGTCTTGTATGTACTGACTAGAATGGATGGTGGCAGCACTTCTCACTTTTTCTACTACTTATCTACCCTTCTACCTCTACCACTGCTTCCTACTCATCTCCGTACTCTCCCTCCTTTCCCTCCGCCTCTCTTCCACTTTCCCTTTCTACTAACTACAGTCCTCGCTCCCTCCCCCCCCCCCCTCCCACTCTACCTCCCTCACCCCAATCACTCATTACTTCATTATTCATTTCTTCCTTTCGTTTCTCTTACGCGTTCGTGTCATTGAAATGTTCTAGAGTTCTCTATTCTCTGTGGCTCACCTGGGTACTAAGTTTCCACCTGTACTCGCCTAGTTGTACTCGCCTAGTTGTGCTTGCGGGGGTTGAGCTCTGGCTCTTTGGGCCCGCCTCTCAATTGTCAAACTGATTTTTTTGTTCACACACGCACACACACACAACACACACACACACAACACACACACATACACACACACACGCACACACACCCACACCCACACCCACACCCACACCCACCACACACACACCCGGGTAAACAAGGATGAACTATTCAACACTGGAGGGACGCGAACAAGGGGACACAGGTGGAGACCTGAGTACCCAAATGAGCCACAGGGACGATTAGAAAGAACTGTTTTCAGTGTCAGAAGAGGTTGTAACAGTGGAATGCATTTTGAGGCCAGTGATGTGAATGAGAGGCTGACTCCATACAAAGTTTCAAATGAGATAGCTATGATAGAGCCCAGTAGGCTCGCAATCTGTAAACTCAGTTGATTGACGGTTGAGAGGGGGACCAAAGAGCCCAAGTCTCAACCCCGGCAAGCACAATAGGTGAGTACAATTAGGTGAGTACAATTAGGTGAGCGCGCGCGCGCGCGCGCGCGCGCGCGCGCGCGCGCACACCACACACACACACACACACACACACACACACACACCACACACCCACACACACACACACACACACACACACACTTAGGCGGGACCAAAGAGCCAAAGCTCAACCCCCCGCAAGCACAAATAGGTGAGTACACCACCACACAGGGTTCAGGAGAGGCACTGAACTACAGGCCAGTGTCCCTAACCTGCATACCATGCAAGCTGATGGAGAAGTTTGTGTGAGAAAAGCTAGTGGAACATCTGGAGCGAAGAACTTTGTAACACAACATCAAAACGGGTTTAGGGATGGCAGGTCCTGCCTCAAGGTTAATTGAATTCTACGACCCAGGCAACAAAAATTGGGGCAAGGAATGAAGAGGATGGTGGGCAGACTGCATATGTTTGGACTGCCAGAAAGCCTGTGACACAGTATTATACAAGATGCTAGTGCAAAAGCTGGAGATCAGGCTGGAGTGAAAGGGAAGGTACTCCGTTGTGGATAAGGGAGTACCTAAGCAACAGAGACAGTGAGTCACTGTGAGGGGTGAGGCCTAGATGGCGAGACGTTACCATGGGGCCCCGCAGGGTTCAGTCCTTGGACCTTACTGTTTCCGCATATATGTAAATGATCTCCCCCAGAGGGTATAGAATCGTTCCTCTCATTGTTTGCTGAATGATGCAAAAAATATGAGGAGGATTAAAAACAGAGGACGATAGTAGGGGCTACAAGATGACCTAGACAGAATGAATGGTCCAACAAATGGCTACTAAAAGTTCAACCCGAGTAAATACAAGGTCATGAAAACTAGGCAGTGGAAACAGGAGGCAGACACAGGATACCGAATGGGAAATGAAGTTACTTCATGAAACGGACAGAGAAAAAGATCTAGGAGTTGATATCATATCAAACCTGTCTCCTGAAGCCCACATAAAAAAAGAGTAATATCTGCGGCGTATGCGAGGCTGGCTAACATCAGAACAGCCTTCAGGAACCGTGTAAGGAATCATTCAGAACCTTGTATACCACATATGTAAAGATCGAATCCTGGAGTATGCAGCCCCAGCATGGAGCCCGTACCTAATGAAGCACAAGACGAAGCTGGAAAAAGTTCAGAGGTATGCCACTAGACTAGTCCCAGAACTGAGAGGCATGAGCTACGAGGAAAGGCTGCGGGAAATGCACCTCACGACACTGGAAGACAGAAGAGAGTTAGGGGGGACATGAATGTTACGGTAGTGGTGGGGGGATAGCCTCTCTCTAGTCCATTATTCCGTCCTTAATTAACTATTCTACTGCCCCCCCCACCAGAGTTTTCACTGCAAACCTCTCTAGGTCAACACCTTGTCACCCAGGTATTTAATTACCTGTGTACTACATCAACAAGGCAGTGTACCTGATCATCTACCAGCACTC
>WNGS01000411.1:12904844-12924412 GCA_020271785.1 Procambarus virginalis
ACACACCTCTCATATTCTCTGTGTGCCAATCCTCTCTCTGTGTATGTACGTATGTTAGATATGTCTAGTAAATATGTAACATATGTTACATGTCTAGTAAACAGAGAAAAAATAGATTAGTTAGAAAGGCGAGGTTCAAGAGCTAATAGCTCGATCTGCAGGCACAAAAATTGATATACGAAGGCACAAATTAAAAGGATATCATCAGCAGCATATGAAAGGTTGCCCAACAAATGAACTGCATATAGAAATTTGTGTAAAGAATCATTCAGAACACTGTGTACCACATACATCAGACTAGTCCTGGAGTATGTGGTACACAGTGTTCTGAATGATTCTTTACACAAATTTCTATATGCAGTTCATTTGTTGGGCAACCTTTCATATGCTGCTGATGATATCCTTTTAATTTGTGCCTTCGTTATTCAATTTTTGTGCCTGCAGAATCGAGCTATTAGCTCTTGAACCTCGCCTTTCTAACTAATCTATTTTTTCTCTGTTTACTAGACATGTAACATATGTTACATATTTACTAGACATATCTAACATACGTACATACACAGAGAGAGGATTGGCACACAGAGAATAGGAGAGGTGTGTGAAGAACTCAACAAGAGATTCCAGGAGGTCTTCATAATAGAGCAAGGAGAAGTCCCAGAACTAAGAGGGGTGGCAATAAATCAAGCAGCCTTGGAAGATATTTAAATTATCAAAGAGGAAGTTAGCAGGTATCTGCTCGATCTAAACGTGACTAAGGTTGTTGGATGTGATGGAATCTCACCATGGATCTTCTTGAGGTTATCTTGAGATGATTTCGGGGCTTTTTTAAGTGTCCCCGCGGCCCGGTCCTCGACCAGGCCTCCACCCCCAGGAAGCAGCCCGTGACAGCTGACTAACACCCAGGTACCTATTTTACTGCTAGGTAAAAGGGGCATAGGGTGAAAGAAACTCTGCCCATTGTTTCTCGCCGGCGCCTGGGATCGAACCCAGGACCACAGGATTACAAGTCCAGCGTGCTGTCTGCTCGGCCGACCGGCTCCCTAAGAGATCCGGCTCCTGGATGCTAAGAGATCGGGCAGAAGAACTTTGCATGCCACTGTCTATGGTGCATAACAAGTCACTGGAAACTGGATCTCTACCAGAGAGTTGGAAGACAGCTAACATAGTCTCAATGTACAAAATGGGGATAGGCAGGAGGCCCAAAAACACAGGCCAGTGTCCTTAACTTATATACCATGCAAGATGATGGAGAAGATCGTGAGGAAAAGCCTGGTAGCACATGTGGAGAGAAGAGACTTTGTGACACGTCACCAGCATGGGTTCAGGGAAGGCAAGTCGTGTCTCACAGGTTTAATAGAATTATATAACCAAGCAACAAGTATTAAGCAAGAAAGAGAAGGGTGGCAGACTGCTTTTTCTTGGGCTGTCGGAAAGCTTTTGACACAGTACTCCATAAAACTTGCATAAGTTGGAGAAACATGCTGGAGTAAGCGGTAAGGTGCTCTAATGAACAAGGGAATACCTAAACAGGAAGCAGAGTTACTGTGAGGGGTGAGACCTCAGACTGGCGTGATGTTACCAGTGGTGTCCCACAGGGCTCTGTACTCGAACCTATCTTGTTCCTGATATACGTAAATGATCTTCCAGAGGGTAGACCCCTTCCTCTCAATGTTTGGTGATGATGCTAAAATTATGAGAAGGATCAAGACAAGACAGCAAGAGGTTACAAGATGACATGGACAGACTGAAGGGATGGTCTACCAAATAGCTACTAGAGTTTAACTTGAGCAAGTGCAAAGTGATGAAGATAGGCGTAGGGCGCAAGAGGGCAAACACAAGGTACCAGCTGGGAGAGGAAATCCATCAGGAGTCAGGAAGAGAGAAAGATCTGCGGGTTGACATCACGCCATTCCCGTCCCTGAAGCTCACATCAAAAGTATAACATCGGCAGCGTATGCAAGGCTGGCAAACATAAGAACTGCCTTCAGAAATTTGTATACCTCGTATGTTAGACAAATACGTACTGAAATAAGCGGCTTCAGCTTGGAGTCCACATTTTGTGAAACACAAAACAAAATTATAAAAGGTTCAGAGGTATGCCACCCGGCTGGTCCCCGAGCTGAGGAGCATGAGCTACTAGGAAAGGTTACTGGAACTGAACCTTCACGACACTGGAAGACAGAAGAGCCAAGGAAGACATGATCATTTCCTATACACTTCTCAGAGGAACTGACAGGGTAGATAAAGTGTCTAGCAAGGGTGGTACGCAAACAGGGAGACACGGGTCGAAACCCAGTTTCCAAATGAGGCACAGAGTCGTTAGGAAAAGCGTTATCATGTTCAGAGTAGTTAACGGATGAATGCATTAGGAAGTGATGTAGTGGAGGCTGACTCCATTAACAGTTTCAAGTGTATATATAATAGAGCCCAGTAGGCTCAGGAACCTGTACACCAGTTGTCACTTGAGAAACGGAACTAAGGAGCCGAAGCTGAACCCCCACAAGCACAACTAGGTGAGTACATCTAGGCGAGTACACACATCCCCAGGAAGCGGCCCGCAACAGCTGTCTAACTCCCAGGTATCTATTCATTGCTAGGTTAACAGGGTCATCAGCGTGAAAGAAACTGCCCATTTGCTTTTACCTCGACCGGGAATCGAACCCGGGCCCATAAAACAAAGACCCACGAGCGCTGGTTCACTCAGTCACGGGGCCCGTGTGTGTGTGTGTGTGTACTCACCTATACCTATTTGTGCTTGCGGGGGTTGAGCTCTGGCTCTTTGGTCCCGCCCTCTCAACTCTCAATCAACTGGTGTACAAATTCCTGAGCCTACTGGGCTCTGTCATATCTACATTTGAAACTGTGTATGGCAGTCAGCCTCCACCACATCACTGCCTAGTGCATTCCATTTATTAACTACTCTGACACTGAAAAATTCTTTCTAACGTCTCAGTGGCTCATCTGGGTACTAAGTTTCCACCTGTGTCCCCTTGTTCGTGTCCCTCCTGTGCTGAAGAGTTTGTCTTTGTCCACCCTGTCAATTCTCCTGGGAATTTTGTAGGTAGTTATCATGTCTCCCCTTACTCTTCTGTTTTCCAGGGATGTGAGGTTCAGTCTCCTTTAGCCTTTCCTCGTAGCTCATTCCTCTCAGTTCCGGGACGAGCCTGGTGGCATACCGCTGTGGGAGTGGGACGTCTCATCTTGGGCCACCAGCTGTGGGAGTGGGGCGTGTGTCATCTTGGGCCACCAGCTTAGGGAGCGGGGCGTCTCATCTTGGGCCACCAGCTTAGGGAGCGGGGCGTCTCATCTTGGGCCACCAGCTGTGGGAGTGGGGCGTCTTCATCTTGGGGCCACCAGCTGTGGGAGCGGGGCGTCTCATCTTGGGGCCACCAGCTGTGGGAGTGGGGCGTCTCACCTTGGGCCACCAGCTGTGGGAGTGGGGCGTCTCATCTTGGGCCACCAGCTGTGGGGCGGGGCGCTCTCTGGGCCCGCTGATGGGGCGTCTCATCTTGGGCCACCAGCTGTGGGAGTGGGGCGTCTCATCTTGGGCCACCAGCTTGGAGCGGGTCTCATGGGCCCAGGTGGGGCGGAGTCTCATCTTGGGCCACCAGCTTGGGGCGCTCACTGGGCAGCTTAGGGGGCGTCTCATCTTGGGCCACCAGCTTAGGGAGCGTCCTCTGGGCCCGCGTGGAGGGCTTCATCTTGGGCCACCAGTGTGGGAGCGGGGGTCTCATCTTGGGCCACCAGCTGTGGGAGAGGGGCGTCTCATCTTGGGCCACCAGCGTGACGGCGCTACTGGCACCAGCGTGCGGGGCGCTCATCTTGGGCCACCAGCTGTGGAGGTCATCGGGCCAGCGGGGAGCAGGTCTCATCTTGGAGCAATCTTTCTAACATTGGGGTCCTCTAACATTTGGATGGTGTTCCATGTTACCTATCGTTCGTTACGGCTCGTGACCCTACAACAGCAGGACCTTAAATGTCATAGGGATGCTACAACTGTTGTTCACAAGAACGGGTCACCAGTGTAACACTGTAATAAGTACTGAGCAACTTAATAAAATTTTCCTTTAGGACTGAAGAATACATTAAATTATATATAATATATTAATTACATAAATATAATCTATATATAATATATATATATATATTATATATATATATATATATATATACTATATATATATATATACTATATATATATATTCAATATAAATCTCAATAATATGTAAGTACAGATTGTCACTATATTTCACTATTAAAGCAAACATCAATATACTGTCTCTCCCAGAACAAATATCTCTATGACAAGAAAAAAGAACTCTTATGACTTAACTCCCACAATGTTACTCCTTCTAGTCCTGAAAAGCTACTGACTCTCGCGCCGTCTCTACCCATAGTTCTCTCCCTCCTCTGCCTCATCCTGGATGAGGGATGGAAAATAAAGGATCTTTTTAATATTTAAAACTAATTGAACACCACTTGTTCTCAAAATACATAAGAATGCAAATAAAATGATAATAGTTACTTTCAAAATACATAAGTTACAATGCCACCTGCTTAATTACATGTAAATTAATAAGTATGAATTTTTAAAAAGTAACATCTGGAACTCTCATCTGAACAGGTCCAGCAAATCTATTGTCCCGAATTTAACAGGTATTAGACGTGTGAAGAGCAACGCGCTCCTGTCTCACTGATATTGTCACACCCCATGATAATTTACAAAAATATAATATATATACATATACAGTTAATGATGAAATGAACAAAAAGTTTATTTAAATTTATTACGTATCCAGCTATGAGTACGTAACATTCCACACCCTGATGGCTTGGTGCTGCAGTCGTAATGTTCTAGTGGCTGTATGTTCAGGAGTTCATGAGCTCCTGGATTGTCTGATCATATGATGGCTGTGTTTTGCTGCTCTCCTTAGCTGCCTTATTTTGTACTGCTTGCAGTTTCTGACATGTTAGTTTTCTTTATGGTGTATAGTTGGTACTGGGGGATACTCTAGATGCGCCCGAACTAGATCCTTATATAGGTGGATCTGAATGTTAGTACTGAGGCTTTCGGAATCTCCTAAATTTTCCTAAGGTTGCTTTGGCTTTGTTTAGTCGGTCCCTTACATGAATTTGTATCCTTGTTCTATTTATCATAACGTCCCAGTATTCTGCCTACTTCCGCATATTGGATCGGATGGTTTTCAGGACGATGGGGTCCGGGTTTCTTTTCGCAATGTGTATTATCTGAAACTTTTGTTTGTGCTAATTTTCCATTGTTTCTCAAAGTTGTTTAAGTTGAATTCTGCCATGGTCTTGTCGGCTAGTAGCGGCTTGATGGTCCCGGTTGGCATAATATTTGGGTGACATCGTCAGCGTATGTGATGTATTCTCCATGTTGGGGTTGGGGTAGGTCAGCAACCACTGTTCTGCTGCTGCTGCTGCTGCCTGCTGCTGCTCACTCTACCCCAGCCACTGTTCTGCTGCTGCTGCTGCTGCTGCTGCTGCTGCTGCTCACTCTACCCCCAGCCACTATTCTGCTGCTGCTGCTGCTGCTGCTGCTGCTCACTCTACCCCCAACCACTGTTCTGCTGCTGCTGCTGCTCACTCTACCCCCATCCACTGTTCTGCTGCTGCTGCTGCTGCTCACTCTACCCCCAGCCACTGTTCTGCTGCTGCTGCTGCTCACTCTACCCCCAACCAATGTTCTGCTGCTGCTGCTGCTGCTCACTCTACCCCCAGCCACTGTTCTGCTGCTGCTGCTGCTCACTCTACCCCCAACTACTGTCCTGCTGCTGCTGCTGCTGCTGCTGCTCACTCTACCCCCAACTACTGTTCTGCTGCTGCTGCTGCTGCTGCTCACTCTACCCCCAACCACTGTTCTGCTGCTGCTGCTGCTGCTGCTCACTCTACCCCCAACTACTGTCCTGCTGCTGCTGCTGCTGCTCACTCTACCCCAACACTGTTCTGCTGCTGCTGCTGCTCACTCTACCCCCAACTACTGTTCTGCTGCTGCTGCTGCTGCTGCTGCTCACTCTACCCCCAACTACTGTCCTGCTGCTGCTGCTGCTGCTCACTCTACCCCCAACTACTGTTCTGCTGCTGCTGCTGCTCACTCTACCCCCAGCCACTGTTCTTCTGCTGCTGCTGCTGCTGCTCACTCTACCCCCAACTACTGTTCTGCTGCTGCTGCTGCTGCTCACTCTACCCCCAGCCACTGTTCTGCTGCTGCTGCTGCTGCTGCTCACTCTACCCCCAGCCACTGCTCTGCTGCTGCTGCTGCTGCTGCTCACTCTACCCCCAACCACTGTTCTGCTGCTGCTGCTGCTGCTGCTCACTCTACCCCCAACCACTGTTCTGCTGCTGCTGCTGCTGCTGCTGCTGCTGCTGCTCACTCTACCCCCAACCACTGTTCTGCTGCTGCTGCTGCTGCTGCTCACTCTACCCCCAACCACTGTTCTGCTGCTGCTGCTGCTGCTGCTGCTCACTCTACCCCCAACCACTGTTCTGCTGCTGCTGCTCACTCTACCCCCAACCACTGTTCTGCTGCTGCTGCTGCTGCTGCTGCTGCTGCTGCTGCTGCTCACTCTACCCCCAACCACTGTTCTGCTGCTGCTGCTGCTGCTCACTCTACCCCCAACTACTGTTCTGCTGCTGCTGCTGCTCACTCTACCCCCAACCACTGTTCTGCTGCTGCTGCTGCTGCTGCTGCTGCTGCTCACTCTACCCCCAACCACCATTCTGCTGCTGCTGCTGCTGCTCACTCTACCCCCAGCCACTGTCCTGCTGCTGCTGCTGCTGCTGCTCACTCTACCCCCAGCCACTGTTCTGCTGCTGCTGCTGCTGCTGCTGCTGCTCACTCTACCCCCAGCCACTGTTCTGCTGCTGCTGCTGCTGCTCAGATCCTGACGGAACACCACAAGAGCAATACAGCCGGTACAGAGCCTGATGGGGCACCACAAGAGCAATACAGCTGGTACAAAGCCTGATGGGGCACCACAAGAGCAATACAGCCGGTACAGAGCCTGATGGGGCACCACAAGACCAATACAGCAGTATTGGAAACCGGACTAAGTACCGACCGTTTTGCTTTTTTTCGAGAGTCGGTACTTGGCCGGCGTATATTTCGTTACAACTGGTGACGATCGGTACTTGGCTCTGGGAGTGTTTCGTTACCCCGGTGAGATTTCTCTCCCGTCTGTGACAGTTTTGAGTTGCACCGTTGTCACGGACATTGTTTGACGGTCAATACTTGGCCCTGGGTGTTTATCGTTACCCCGGCCAGTAATTGCTCACCTTTTACTTCCTGAAAAGTCCGCTCAAGGGGATTAAAAAGGTCGCAACGTGTCCGGACCCATTTTCGTTACCTTAGCGAGCGATTGCTCCCCTTCTAGACCCCTAAAATTCGCTATTAATATTCAGAAGGACCTATTTATCCTTCTTGCTTATCTGGGAGCTTTATATTTATAGCCAAAGATTGCTTATTGAGCATTTGGAATGAATGAAATCCACCATCACCGATTAGTATGAAACAATGGGAGCAACACCGAGTATGAACTAACATGTATCATAGCGTTCACCCGTGTTACCGAACCAGTATTTACCCAGGTCTTTTCCCAAATCTAAAACTTATCCAATTTATACCCATTGTTTCGTGTTCTGTTTCGTGTTGAAACTTTTAATAGGCTATTAATGAATGTGAGGACAGTTAACCAACCTATGAACACATACTAATTCACTGAGCTGCCAGATGTACGATTCTGCTTAAATTGCGGTTTTTACGACATTTGGACGCAATTTAGGACGTTAGGACTGGATTTCCTGTTATTTAGGTTTGAACTGGACACTGCCTAATGAATGATTACAGTTGTAGATTGACTAACACAGGAATACAGGTATTAGAATGGTGAGTTGCTAGATGTATGCGAATCACCTGTGGAATATAGTGTACAATTTATCTACAGTGATAAATAATTGCTGTTGTAGTTTAGGATTTACCAGATTTAATGTTGCAGAGGAACGGGTCTCCATCACAAAATTACCAAGCACTAGGAGCCAGATTCACGAAAGCACTTACGCAAGCACTTAAGAACGTGTACGTTTATTAAAGTACACGTTTAGTTACTTTTATTAAATAGTTTACAAGCATAAAAACTTCCCATTCAACTGTTGTTATTGTTATAAACAGCCTCCTGGTGTTTCGGAGCTCATTAGCTGTTTAATAATTGGAAACAAAGCCGCCAAAGATTGAGAAAAGATGTACAGGTTCGTAAGTGCTTGCGTAAGTGCTTTCGTGAATTTAGCCCCAGGATGGCTATGACCGACATTTGAAATATTATGCTTGTTCCCATTGTAATTTTCTTGTTAGGACTGGAATGTAAACTTTTACTACCAATAAAAATAATAAAACCTATAAATGTATATTCTTACACCTCTAATGAAGTTAGGTTAGATGGGGATGGATAGTATAGCCATTTTTTGAATAATAACATTAAATACACTACATAGATAAGTAGCATGCCAAGGCCTCCCCGCCAAACACACACCGAAACTACGACGTTGGTACAACGTTCGAACAAGTTTTAACATCTAACCAGTTATAACAACCAATATAGCAAGTTGTAACAACGTTCTAATACGTCACTAACACGTTAAGCCAAGATGTAACAACTTTGTTACAAGTTGTAACAAGCGGAAAATAGAGACAGTTACGGTTTGTGTTTCCAGGACATTGCGCATCTTGTGACGTCACTCATAGTTGAAAAAGTTAGGATGGTGTAGGCCTTGACACGTTAATGTGAGGTCATATTTTATCCCTATATTGGGACAGCTTTCGTGACCTCATGCGTCGCTAAAGCAACAGATCTTATTACTATAGAATGCATTTGTTTATTATAGGTCAGGTTAGGTATGTTTGGTAGGGCCGATGAATCCTATATCAGAAAAATATGAGCAATGAGTGAAAATACGAGCAAGGCATCAGGAAAATACTGCAAGGCATCAGAGCATAGCCTGTGAGGACGGTTACAGAGTATAGATGAGCTATTGAGTGAGAGAGAGATTAAGAGAATGTGCAAATGAGAGGTGGATACCTTCCTCGGAACCGCTTGTGTGACGTCGGTTTAAAGCCAATGTATCCATTGGTGGATGAAACCACATTGGGGATGAGAACATCAGAATGAAGGTAACTGCTGAAGGTCTATTTTAAAACATTTGAAGCAGCTTCTGCTCAATGTAGTTCATGTATATGTGAATGCACTTGGAATACTACTGAATTCCTGTTGAAGTCTCCATGTCTCGAGGTCTGTTTCATACGAATGGGAGATAGTGGATTTTCATTTTATTTCCCCATGTTCGATAAACTATCCCTGAAGAAAGATTGACAAAGCTTATATTACATTCTCTAGAAAGGCGAAGAAGAAGAATTAGGGAGGTGACATGATAGAGGTGTGTGAGTGGATGAAAGGACATGTCAATGGGGGATATTAAATAGCTGTCCAAATGTCGCACCGCAACTCTCCATCTAGCATCTCAGCTGGATGCTAGCCCCTATATTCATAGGCTAATCATTTCTAGACCTCAAAAAGTCCTAATCTTGCTAACAAATCAGCTAACTTGTTTCTAAACCAACAGTCACAAATGCAGCATACATACCTACACATACTCTACAACCCATACATGTATACACAATAGCCGTTTTTACCACCATTGCCCCCATTAATCAGATCTAATTTATGCTATATGAATCCAAATACGACATTTATACACCAGAATGTGACATTTACACACAAATATGTTATTTCACACAAAATATGCCATTTATAAACTAAATATATCAATTTACAATACAGAATATATCAGTGGACACAAAAATATACCATTTACACCAAATATTGCGTATACACTCAAAGTATACCATTTACACAAAGTATGGGTATTTGCATAACTATAACAAATTGCATATATGCTCATACAATTAAAATGCGTTTCACTAAAATTACACAATTCCATAAACATAATTTTTCACAAACTATCCACACATTGTCTCAAACCAAATATACTTTCACATTTGCACACGAAGATCTATTTTTCAGATATTATATACAGAACTTACACAAATACACAATTTGCATAAAAAAAACCAATTGCAACTAGTTCTATTTCAGCAAATTAAAAACAACTTTCACAAATACACTATTCACACAAATTATAAAACATGGACAATTATTGCACAATTGTGTAATTAATACACATCTCTGCACAATTAATACAAGTTAACTTGCTGTATAATTACACAACTTGCACAATGACAATCAGTACTCAAAGGTATAAGTAAACAGTTCGTCCATATACAATTACACAACATACGCAATTAATACACAATTTGCACAATTATTACACATCTTTCATAATTATTACACAACTTGCAGAAATGCAATCAAATACATATTCATTACAAACACAATACATAGCTAGCCCAAATATGTAAATGCACAACCAGCACAAATACAGAATTCACACAAATACAACATACACAATTAATACACAACTTACACAAAAATATAATCAATACACATCTATCCCAAATATGAACAATACGTAACTAGTGCACATACATATAACTACACAATTCCACAAATACACATACAAAACACGAACAATTAATACACAATTTGCACAAACAAGACACTATTTGTAGAAATATAATCAATACATAACTACAATCATTATACAACTTGTGCAAAATACACAACTTGCACAACTATAATAATTGTGCTATTTGTACAAATACAATCACAGCCAACTAGGTCAGACAATACACAATTTGCATAATAATTTTCTAGGTATGTTTGGTAGGGCCGATGAATCGTATAACAGAAAACTATGAGCAATGAGTGAAAATACGAGCAAGGCATCAGGAAAATACTGCAAGGCATCAGAGCATAACCTGTGAGGACGGTTACAGAGTATAGATGAGCTATTGAGAGAGAGAGATTAAGAGAATGTGCAAATGAGAGGTGGATACCCTCCTCGGAACCGCTTGTGTGACGTCGGTTAAAAGCCAATGTATCCATTGGTGGATGAAACCACATTGGGGATGAGAACATCAGAATGAAGGTAACTCCTGAAGGTCTATTTTAAAACATTTGAAGCAGCTTCTGCTCAATGTAGTTCATGTATATGTGAATGCACTTGGAATACTACTGAATTCCTGTTGAAGTCTCCATGTCTCGGGGTCTGTTTCATACGAATGGGAAATGGTGAATTTTCATTTTATTTCCCCATGTTCGATAAACTATCCCTGAAGAAATACTGACAAAACTTAAATCACATTCTTCTTCGCCTTTCTAGAGAATTAGGGAGGTGACATGATAGAGGTGTGTGAGTAAATGAATGGACATGTCAATGGGGGATATTAATAGCCTATTAAAAGTTTCAACACGAGACAGAACACGAAACAATGGGTATAAATTGGATAAGTTTTAGATTTGGGAAAAGACCTGGGTAAATACTGGTTCGGTAACACGGGTGAACGCTATGATACATGTTAGTTCATACTCTGTGTTGCTCCCATTGTTTCATACTAATCGGTGATGGTGGATTTCATTCATTCCAAATGCTCAATAAACAATCTTTGGCTATAAATATAAAGCTCCCAGATAAGCAAGGAGGATAAATAGGTCCTTCTGAATATTAATAGCGAAATTTTAGGGGGCCAGAAGGGGAGCAATCGCTCGCTAAGGTAACGAAAATGGGTCCGGACACGTTGGAACCTTTTTAATCCCCTTGAGCGGACTTTTCAGGAAGTAAAAGGTGAGCAATTACTGGCCGGGGTAACGATAAACACCCAGGGCCAAGTATTGACCGTCAAACAATGTCCGTGACAACGGTGCAACTCAAAACTGTCACAGACGGGAGAGAGATCTCACCGGGGTAACGAAACACTCCCAGAGCCAAGTACCGATCGTCACCAGTTGTAACGAAATATACGCTGGCCAAGTACCGACTCTCGAAAAAAGCAAAACGGTCGGTACTTGGCCCGGTTTCCACAACTTACAGCCGGTACAGAGCCTGACGGAGAACCACTAGACCAATACAGCCGGTACAGAGCCTGACGGAGAACCACTAGACCAATACAGCCGGTACAGAGCCTGACGGAGCTCCACAAGAGACCAATACAGCCGGTACAGAGCCTGACGGAGCACCACAAGAGACCAATACAGCCGGTACAGAGCCTGACGGAGCTCCACAAGAGACCAATACAGCCGGTACAGAGCCTGACGGAGCACCACAAGAGACCAATACAGCCGGTACAGAGCCTGACGGAGCACCACCAGAGACCAATACAGCCGGTACAGAGCCTGACGAACGCTGACAAACACACCCACTGTGATCAAGGTACTAATGGGCGGACTGTCCCCATGTGTAGAATACCGATGACACACACACACACAGATCTTCCCTCGTGACACTAACCTCTCGTGCTGGTGAGGTGGTGATGGACGACCTGTCACGCGCTACAGGCTGTTTTATAGACCATGGACGACCTGTCACGCGCTACAGGCTGTTTTATAGACCATGGACGACCTGTCACGCGCTACAGGCTGTTTTATAGACCATGGACGACCTGTCACGCGCTACAGGCTGTTTTATAGACCATGGACGACCTGTCACGCGCTACAGGCTGTTCTATAGACCATGGACGACCTGTCACGCGCTACAGGCTGTTTTATAGACCATGAACGACCTGTCACGCGCTACAGGCTGTTTTATAGACCATGGACGACCTGTCACGCGCTACAGGCTGTTTTATAGACCATGAACGACCTGTCACGCGCTACAGGCTGTTTATAGACCATGGACGACCTGTCACGCGCTACAGGCTGTTTTATAGTCCATGGACGACCTGTCACGCGCTACAGGCTGTTTTATAGACCATGAACGACCTGTCACGCGCTACAGGCTGTTTTATAGACCATGGACGACCTGTCACGCGCTTCAGGCTGTTTTATAGACCATGGACGACCTGTCACGCGCTACAGGCTGTTTTATAGACCATGGTCTATAGACCATATATAAAGTAGGCACAGTACTGTGCCTACTCTCAAGCTAAACTAAATTTCTTTCATCCTAAACCTGCTTCCAACACTAGTAGCACTGTACTATGCCTTCCCTTCATATCTGAACTCAAAACATTTACCAATACCTTTCGTCCTCTTGACATTAAACTCGCCTTTCGACAAACCAACACACTTCGTAGCAATCTAGTTCACACTGCTCCTCCTGCTTCTAATGCTGCTGGTGTCTACTCTATTTCCTGTTCATCTTGTCCTCTCCAATACTTTGGCGAAACTGGCCGTACGCTGAATGACAGACTTAAAGAACACAAGAGAAGTGTTAAGTTTGCAGACACTAACAATGCTCTCTTCTGCCATGTGAGGGATTCTAATCATCCCATTGATTGGTCTTCCTCCAAAATAATCTTTCCTGCCTCTACTCTACACAGACGCCGTCTTGTGGAATCGGCTCTAATACACAATGTACCCAACATGAACTTGAGTCCTGGCTTTGTTGCTGTGGTCTCTTCCCTTTCACAGTATATACTCAAATGCTCTAATCTTTCTAACAAACGTGACCTAACATAAGCCTACCCCTTCCATTTGTCTTTCTTTCTCTTTCCTTTTCTCTCTCTCTTCTCCCTATTTCTGTTCATTGTCTTCCCTTCGCTCCCTTGCTATCCTCTTCTTATTCCTATCTCCTTCTCATTCGGTGGTTATAATAGGAGCTGCCTCGTATGGGTCAATAGGTCCTCTGCAGTTCTTATTATTACTACTATCCCCTCTACTACACCTTACTTTGCTCCTCAGCTCTCTCTTGCCTACTTATTGCCTGTCTCTACTTCCTCATCACAATCGACTTGAGAATGGACGAACCGAAACGTCGTCGTCCCTTCACCTTCTAGTGTGGTCTGGTCAACATAGACATAAGCTTGTCTATGTGGTATTCATCTCACAGTGCCATAATCTCATTTAATGTCATGACAAGAGGACAATTCTGTGAAAAAGTTTTGATTTGGAATTTATTTTGGATTGAGGAAAAACATATAATTTCTTTAGCCTTATTCCTGTCGTGATATTCTAATATTACATCTGTCAACTAACAAAGTCTAGATGGGTCTCCTGAGGAAGGACTTGCTTAGCTAACACGCTAAGTGTATTAAGCAGCTCATTCCTCACTCTGGGACCATAAAAGAACAACTGACTAGGCGCGAGCAAACGCCGAGATCTCAATAGCTTGAAATCCCCTTCACTTAGGCCGTCGACCTTCATCATTCGCGGGAGTGAATCTAACGAGTAAGTCTCGGGGTCTCACAACGTTAATTAGGAAGTTTTGTGGTGCTACGAATTCAGCTAATTCTTAAAAGTGGTCTCAATTGAATAACAAAAGTACTTTCAGGTACGTGGCAGAACAATGGTACATCAGTAAAATATGTGGGGTGTAACGAAAAGACAGCGTACAACATAACACAGTTTATTCAACAACGTACTAACTACTGCAACAACGAAAGAAATATCAATGGTTACTCGAAATCCTTCCTGTGACACCTTCACTGACAGCTAGACACCAGCCACGAGTGCTGCATAATGAACTAACTTTTTTTTGAGATATATACAAGAGTTGTTACATTCTTGTACAGCCGGGTGTACGCGTAGCGTTCCGGGCAGGTCCCTGGAATACGATCCCCGCCGCGAAGAATCGTTTTTACAACCAAGTACACATTTTACTGTTGCGTTAAACAGAGGCTACAGTTAAGGATTTGCGCCCAGTAAATCCTCCCTGGCCAGGATACGAACCCACGACAAAGCGCTCGCGGAACGCCAGGCGAGTGTCTTACCACTACACCACGGAGACTGGTATATAACTTGAGCATACTGAGTAATCACAGAGGAATCAATCAAGCAAAACATACAAAGTAATTATCAAAAGAAGGCACCAAACCGGGAAGGCTATGTAGCACCATCAAAGTACGAAATAATCAGAGGGCGCTAAATATCACCAAAAATGCCAATACGAGAACAGAAACGCATAAGGCGAACGAAATCAAAAGTATCCGATTCACCAAGAGTTCTATTGAGGGACAGGTGACCGCGGGGGACGGTCGGAAAGCAAGACACACGCTCGTCCTGGAAGTCAGGACATTCAACAAGGATATGCACGACTGTAAGAGGGACAACACAATTTGGATAATAAGGAGCAGGGCGGCGCTCCATTAAGTGACCGTGAGTTAAGCGAGTATGGTCAATCCGCAACCTTGCTAGAGCCGTTTTCCTCCACCGGTTACGGTGGCAGGAGGAAGGCCATGGGGACACACTACGTTTGAGAGTACGCAGCTTGTTACCAACTTCAGAAGACCAACAACCCTGCCAACGGGCAAGGATGGAGCAATGAATAACAGGATAAAAGTCGGAATAAGGAAGACCTTTACAGGAGATGGGACAAGAACGGATAGCGTCTCTAGCAGCAGCATCCGCACGTTCATTGAAAGAAACAACAACATGGCTGGGAACCCAGCAAAACTCTACTGATTTAAATTTACTAGAGATAAGAAACAGCCAATGCTGAATCTCGATGACCACCAGATGGACAAGATTAAAGGACCCGAGAGCCATTATGGCACTACGAGAGTCAACTACAACCACAAAGGAGGATTGACAATGAGAAAGCAAGAGACGGAGAGCATAGAGAATAGCATAAAGTTCTGCTGGGAAGACCCTAGCCTCCGAAGGGAGACAACACACATAAGTGTGATCAGGAAAAACAACAGTAGCCCACACCGTTCGCAGACTTAGACCCATCGGTGAAGATAGAAACAGGGCGGGAGTGTGAAGAAAAGTGCTCAAGGAAAAGGCATTTCAGAACTGTAGGAGGGGTAAAAGCTTTAGTGATGTGGGTTAAGGATGTACAAAACTGCGGAAGGGCGACTCTCCACGGGGGCAAGGAACAATACGAGGAGAAACATTAGAAATACGAACGGAAAGAGAATCCTGTAAGCAAGATAGTCGGACAGAAAGAGGGAGGCGATGAAGAGGAACAGGAACTACAGGAGGGGTAGAAGTTAAAGCACGACAGAGGTGAGAGGAATGATGATGTTAGGACCGCGCAAAATACCGAAGACAATAGTGATCACGGTGGTTCTGGAGAGATAGAAAGCCAGTGTCAACATACAAGCTGAGGACGGGAGTCGAACAAAAGGCACCAGAGCTGAGGCGTAACCCAGTATGGTGCAAAGCATCAAGACGGCGAAGAGTAGAAGGAGAAACAGAAGAGTATGCAGGGCAACCATAATCGAGTTTAGACAGGACGAGAGAGGAGTGCACAGAGAGGAGCGTGCGCCTATCCGCTCCCCAAGAATTATGGGACAAAACCGTAAGTAGGTTAAGGGCCTTAGAACATTCAACTCAGAGGTAAGAGATATGGGGAGACCAAGACAAACAAGTGTCAAAGACTAGCCCCAAAAGCTTAGCGGAATCCCTGTACACAAGGGGATGACCATAAAGCGACAAAAAGAGACGAAGAACGACACGCTTCCAAGTAAAAGTCATAGCACAAGTCTTAGACATAGAGAACTTGAAGCCATGATCTGTGGCCCAAGACGACACGACATCAATCGCAAGTTGAAGCCGCCGTTGAAAGAGAGGAGAATCCTCACCCTGACAGTAAAGGATAAGATCGTCAACATAGAAAGCGGAGAAGACGACAGAAGGAAGAGAGGAAAGAAGACCATTGAGGGCACCTAGAAAAATAGTAGTGCTCAGAACACTACCTTGGGATACACCCTCATACTGCTTAAAAGGGGCAGAGAGAGTGGTACCAAGCCTCACTCGAAAGGAACGACGACGAGAGAGGAAACTTTGGAGGAAGAGAGGGAGAGTCCCACGAAGGCCAAAAGAATGAAGTTGGGACAGAATATGATACCGCCAAG
Source organism: Procambarus virginalis (assembly GCA_020271785.1). Lineage (NCBI taxonomy): Eukaryota > Metazoa > Arthropoda > Malacostraca > Decapoda > Cambaridae > Procambarus > Procambarus virginalis. Next base: position 12,921,829 of record WNGS01000411.1, read on the forward strand.
TAGTGTCGTAAGCCTTTTCCAGGTCAAATAGGACGGCAACAACGGAGGTCTTCGCAGCAAAAGCAGTACGAATATAGACCTCCATGTTCACCAGGACATCCGTTGTGCTGCGGCACTTGCGAAAACTAAATTGAGAAGGGGAGAGGTGGTGATAATGTTCTAAGAACCACATCAAATGAACGTTAACCATACGTTCAAAGAGCTTGCAGACAACTCATGAGGGCAATAGGGCGGAAGTCCTTGGGGGATGACCCGAGAGACCCTGGTTTCCTAACAGGGAGGACAACAGAATCGAGCCAGTCCTCAGGGACTGACGACGACTCCCAGACCCGATTGTACAGACTCAATAAATACTGAGATGTGCACGGAGGGAGCTGACGAAGCATCTCATAATGAATGCCATCGGAGCCAACCGCCGTAGAACCGCAGAAGGCCAGGGCAGACTAAAATCCAGAGAGAGAGGACTCATCATAGGGAAGTCTGAGATGAGTGCAGAAATTCAAAGGACGAGATTCAAGGACAGGCTTACGAAGAAGGAAAGATTGAGGAAGATGAGAACCAGAGCTAACAGATGAAAAGTGGGAATCCAGTTTGGTCGCGACCTGCAATGGGTCCGCCACAAGAGTACCACAGAGGTGATGGACTGGCGAGACATCGGGAACGAACTTACCTGTTATCTTGCGGATACGCTTCCAGATAAGTGGTAGAGGAGTTTCGGACATGATGGTGGAGACATAAGACATCCAACATGCACGTACGTTTAACCATACGGATGGCCCTACGGGCAACCGCACTTGCCTTCCAAAACAATACAAAAGATTCAGTCGTCTGCCGGCGACGGTGTCTCTTCCAGGCTGCACGCTTACAGCGGACAACAAGAGCACAGTCCACATTCCACCAGGGACCGCACTTCCGCGTTCCCCGAGAGGAAGAGCGAGGAATAGAGTGGAGGGCAGCGTCGAAGACGGTGTCATAAAAAAAGAGGAGGGTGCGAGGGAGAAGCAGAATGGAGAGGTCGGAGATAGTAGCACGGATGGTAAAGAGGGGCCAGTCAGCCTCGACAAGCCGCCACCTAGGGAAGGAGAGGGGAGGGTGAAAAGAGAAAAAAGAAACAAGGATGGGAAAATGGTCACTGCCATGGAGGTCATCAAGGACCGGCCACTTGAAATCTTAGTAAAGGGAAGACGAGCAAAGAGAAAGATCAAGACAGGAAAGGGTGCAAGTCCGAGAGTCTAAATGAGTGGGCTCACCAGAATTCAGAAGAAACAGGGAAGAAGAGAGGATGAACGGTTCGAGAAGGCGACCTCAGGTTTTTGTCGTAACATCACCCCAAAGGGTATGTCGACAATTGAAATCACTCAGCAGGAGCACAGGTTCCGGCAAGAGAAAGCGGGACATTTGGGGGAAGATAAATAGAACAAACCGTGTACCATTTACGCACAAAGATACAGGCAGCAGAACAATGGAGAGGTGATGGAAAAATTAAGGGGACGAAAGGAACATTAGAGCAAATCAAGAGAGCAGAAGAGCTATGGGTCCCAGCAACTGCTGGGGGAGGGGAGAGAAAGGAAGAGCCACGGAAGCTACCAGGACGAGCACCAAGCATCGGCTCCTGGAGACAAACACAAAGGGACGAAAACCGTGAAATCAGAAGTTGGAGTTCAAGGAAATTGGCATAATATCCACTGAAGAAGAGACATCAACAAAAGGAGAAAGGATAGCAACAGAGAACAAAGAAGAAACAAAGGTGAAAGCGGAACACAGCACGTTAAAGAAGGTCAGGGTCAGCAAAGTCAGGGTTAGGAGGCATGGGTAAACTGAGCAAAGATGGAGGGAAGGAAGCGGGAGAGCAGTCCAGAGGCGGACGAGCAGGGTCCGGAGGAGGAGACAACCGAGAGAAGCAGTCAAGTATAGCAGGAGCAGAAAGAGGGAAGCACACCTTAGCAAGGGCACCAACTGAGAGGGAAGTGGAGGCCAAAGAAACTTCCATAGCAGGAACAGGGGGCACAACCACCGAAACGGGAGGGAATGGAGCAAGAGAGTCAGAGGCAGGGGGCGAGGAAGAAAGCGAAGCCTTCTTACCCGCTGGGGAGGAAGGAAGGAAGGAGAGGAGCCAAGCTTTCGTTTCTGACTCAAAGAGACAGGCGTCCCAGCAACAATGTACTGGGCAACAGATTCAAGCGTCTCAACAGGAGAAGCAGAACGAGAGCAAACATGATGGCCGTTGGGAGAGCGATGGGCATCAGCTCTCAGTGACAAGCGGCGCGGAGAATTAATAGACGAAGGAGAAGGACGGGAAGGAGGATCGGGGGGAGATGAGGAAGAAGACGCAGGAGACATGATAGACTGGATATAAAGCAGGGGAACCCCCTCCCGCCACAGAGAACCATGAGGGGGGGGGGGGACCTGCAGAACAGAACTCAACGGAACAGAGGAGGCGGCGGTGGGAGTGTCATTGTATAAGGCCCGGAAACGGTTGTAGATGAGGAAGAGGAGAGGAAGAGCACAACACGCAACCACTCCCTCTCCCACACCCCCACTCCCCTCCCACACCCAACACTCACTCTCCCACACCCACACTCCC
>WNGS01000411.1:12935669-12948496 GCA_020271785.1 Procambarus virginalis
TCCCAGAGGGAATAGAATCGTTTCTCTCAATGTTTGATGATGATGCAAACATTATGAGGAGGATTGAAACAGAGGATGATAGTAGGAGGCTACTAGATGACCTAGACAGACTGAACGAATGGTCCAACAAATGGCTGTTAAAGTTTAACCTGAGTAAATGCAAAGTAATGAAACTAGGCGGTGGAATCAGGAGGCCAGACACACGATACAGAATAGGAGATGAAGTACTGAATGAAACGGAAAGAGAGAAAGACCTAGGAATTGATATCACACCAAACCTGTCTCCTGAAGCCCACATAAAAAGAATTACGTCTGTGGCATATGCGAGGCTGGCTAACATCAGAACAGCTTTCAGGAACCTGTGTAAGGAATCGTTTAGAATCTTGTACACCACATACGTAAGACCAATCCTGGAGTATGCGGCCCCAGCATGGAGCCCGCACCTTGTTAATTACAAGACGAAGCTGGAAAAAGTTCAGAGGTATGCCACTAGACTGGTCCCAGAACTAAGAGGCATGAGTTACGAGGAATGACTGCGAGAAATGCACTTTACCACACTGGAAGACAGAAGAGTGAGGAGAGACATGATCACTACCTACAAAATCCTCAGGGGAATTGACAGGATAGACAAGGATAAACTATTCAACACTGGTGGGACGCGAACAAGGGGACACAGGTGGAAACTGAGTACCCGCATGAGCCACAGGGACGTTAGAAGGAACTTTTTCAGTGTCAGAGTAGTTAACAGGTGAAATGCATTAGGCAGTGATGTGGTGGAGGCTGACTCCATACACAGTTTTAAATGTAGATATGATAGAGCCCATTAGGCTCAGGAATCTGTACACCAATTGATTGACAGTTGAGAGGCGGGCCCAAAGAGCCAAAGCTCAACCCCCGCAAGCACAATTAGGTGAGTACACAGGGGAAGGGGTGAAGGGGAACTGCCTACCTGTAACGATTCGAGAAAGAGACCTGGGAGTGGACGTAACACCTAATCTAACTCCTGAGGCACATATAAATAGGATAACGACAGCAGCTTACTCTACACTGGTGAAAATTAGAACTTCATTCAGAAATCAAAGTGAAGAGGCTTTTAGGGCGCTTTACACTGCCTACGTGAGACCAGTCTTAGAGTATGACGCGCCATCATGGAGCCCCCACCTGAAGAAACATATAAGGAAACTGGAGAAGGTTCAGAGGTTTACGACTAGGCTTGTCCCAGAGTTACGAGGGATGGGATATGAAGAGCGTCTGAAGGAACTGAACCTTTCGACACTAGAGAAAAGAAGGGAGAGAGGAGATATGATAGGGACATATAAAATACTCAGGGGAATTGACAAAGTGGAAATAGATGAAATGTTCACACGTAATAATAACAGAACGAGGTGACATGGGTGGAAACTGGAAACTCAGATAAATCACAGAGATGTTAGGAAGTTTTCTTTTAGCGTGAGAGTAGTGGAAAAATGGAATGCACTTGGAGAACAGGTTGTGGAAGCAAACTCTATTCATACTTTTAAAATTAGGTATGATAGGGAAATGGGACAGGAGTCATTGCTGTAATCAACCGATGGCTTGAAAGACGGGATCCAAGAGTCAATGCTCGATCCTGCAAGCACAAATAGGTGAGTACACACACACACACACACACACACACACACACACACACACACACACACACACACACACACACACACACACACACAGTTTCACAGTTTCAGATGTAGATATGACAGAGCCCAGTAGGCTCAGGAAACTGTACACCAGTTGATTGACAGTTGAGAGACGGACCAAAGAGCCAGAGCTCATCTCCCGCAAGCACAACTAGGTGAATACATGCACACACACAAACACACACACACACAAGAGAGTTGACTACAGGAAAGGGGACTACAGGAGGATAAGGGACTACCTGGGAGAAGTGCAGTGGGAGGAAGAAATTAGAGGAGAAACAGTCCAAGATATGATGGACCTAGTCATACGGAAATGCCAGGAGGCTGAAGAGAGATTTATACCAACAGTAAAGGGAAAATATAAGAGGGAATATAATAACCCATGGTTTAATAGACAGTGTCAGGAAGCAAAAATGGCCAGCAGGCGGGAGTGGAGGAAGTACAGAAGACAAAGGACAGAGGACAACAGGATCAGATACAACAGAGCTAGGAACGATTACATTAACATCAGACGAACATCGGGAAGGGACTATGAGAACGATATTGCGATCAGAGTGAAAAAACAACCTAAGTTACTACACAGCCACATAAGAAGAAAAATGTCGGTGAACGACCAAGTGACAAGACTAAGGAAGGCAGAGGGGACATATACTGAAAGTGACAAGGAAATCTGTGAGGCACTGAATGCCAGTTTCCATGGAGTGTTCACTACCGAGCCCGAGCAGCTCCCATTGTTGGAAGGGGTTACCCTAGATGAAAGACTATCAGATATACAGGTGACAGCAGAGGTGGTAATGAAACAGTTGACAACACTGGATGCAACTAAAGCAGTTGGACCAGGCAAAGTATCACCGTGGATACTAAAAGAGGCAGCGCAGGCCCTCAGCGTGCCTCTGGCAATGATCTTTAATGAGTCACTTATGTCGGGAGAATTCCCCAGTTGCTGGAAGAAGGCAAATGTCATATCGATTTTCAAGAAAGGTGATAGGGAGGAGGCACTTAACTATAGACCTGTATCACTGACAAGCATCCCCTGTAAAATACTGGAAAGAATAATTAGGCTACGACTGGTTGCACACCTAGAAAACGTTAGGTTTATGAACAAACATCAACATGGGTTCTGGAAAGGGAAATCGTGCCTAACTAACCTCTTGGACTTCTATGATAAAATAACGAGGATAAGACAGGACAGAGATGGTTGGGGCGGACTGCATATTTCTGAACTGCCAAAAAGCCTTTGATACAGTACCGCACATGAGACTGCTGTTCAAACTCGAGAGGCAGACAGGGGTGGGAGGAAAGGCCCTAGCATGGATAAGGAAATACCTAACAGGAAGGAACCAGAGTTACAGTAAAAGGGCGAGAAGTCGGACTGGTGAACAGTAACGAGTGGAGTACCTCAAGGATCGATGCTGGGACCAATTCTATTTCTAATGTATGTTAATGACATGTTTACAGGAGTAGAGTCCTACATGTCGATGTTCGCGGATGATGCAAAGTTGATGAGAAGAGTTGTGACAGATGAGGATTGCAGGATCCTCCAAGAGGACCTGAACAGCTTGCAGAGATGGTCGGAGAAATGGCTACTGGAGTTCAACACGAGCAAATGTGAAGTTATGGAAGTGGGACTAGGAGATAGAAGACCAAAGGGACAGTACACAATGAAGGGGAACTGCCTACCTGTGACGACACGAGAAAGAGACCTGGGCATGGATGTAACACCTAATCTATCTCCTGAAGCACATATTAAATAGGATAACGACAGCAGCATACTCTACACTGGCAAAAGTTAGAACATCATTCAGAAACCTAAGTAAGGAGGCATTTAGGGCTCTTTACACTGCCTACGTGAGGCCAGTCTTAGAGTATGCCGCCTCATCATGGAGTCCCCATCTGAAGAAGCATATAAGGAAACTGGAAAAGGTTCAGAGGTTTGCAACGACTCGTCCCAGCGTTACGAGGAATGGGGTATGAGGAGCGCCTGAAGGAACTGTGCCTTACGACACTAGAAAAAAGAAGGGAGAGGGGGGACATGTTAGGAATGTATAAAATACTCAGGGGGAATGACAGAGTGGACAGAGATGAAATGTTCACATGGAATAGTAACAGAACGAGGGGACATGGATGGAAGCTGGAAACTCAGATGAGTCACAGAGATGTTATGAAGTTTTCTTTTAGCGTGAGAGTAGTAGAAAAAATGGAATGCACTTACGAAACAGGTTGTGGAAGCAAATACTATTCATAATTTTAAAATTAGGTATGATAGGGAAATAGGACCGAAGTCATTGCTGTAAACATCCGATGCTCGAAAGGCAGGATCCAAGAGTCAATGCTCGATCCTGCAGGCACAAATAGGCACGTACAGATAGGTGAGTACAAATACACACACACACAAACTTGGAGAAAGGACACAAGAAGAAAACCAAGATGTAATAGCACCTACAGAAACAAAACTTTCAGACATCTTAACAAATGCTGCATTTCCACAGGACTATTATATATTAAGGAAAGAGAGGGAGGGAAGAGGAGGAGGTGGAATGGCTCTGTTGATAAGGAAGGCATGAACTCTCGAAGAGATGGACATCCCAGGATATGAAGATTTCAGACACGACATAGCAGGCACTATAATAATGGGAGGGCCAATGATAATGACTGAAGTCGTATATAACCTCCCATTAAATGACAGAAGACCCAGATAAGAATATAACAGGAACAACATGGCAACCATTAACATAATAGAGAGCAGCTTCTATCGCCTGCAATAAGAAATCTAAACTGTTGATCATGAGCAACTTCAACCATGGAAAGATAAACTGGGAAAATAGAGCGCCACACGAAGGGACAAACATGGAGAGCTAAGCTATTAGACGTGGCGATAAGAGACTTTCTAGGTTAACATGTCAAGGGGCCCAAAAGAATGAGAGGGAATGATGAACCAGCTAGACTTGACCTGGAATTCACCCTGAACGAGTCAGACAAAAGGGAAGTCAAATCAGAACCCCCCAAAGGTATGAGTCTTAACATTTGAGTATCTGGCGGAAGTGGGATGAACCCATCTAAGGAATGAACTGAAAAGTAAAAGGGTGGAATACCGAAGGGAAAACTATGATAAGATAGGAAAATTTCTAATAGGAATTCCATGGGAGACAGAGTTCAGTGGGAAGTCTGTACAAAGCATGATGGACTACATCACTCAGAAGTGTCAGCAGGCACAAAACAGGTTTATCCCGAAAGAAATAAACAAAAAGCTTAAGGGAAATGTGTGGTTCAATCAGGCATGTAAGGAAGCTAGGCAGATAAGCACAAGGGCATGGAGAAACTACAGAAATAACATGTCAGCAGATCTGTTATTAAGACTCGACCAAAACTGCTATACAGCCACATCAGGGGGAAAAACAACAGTGAAAGAACAGGTGATGAAACTCAGAAAGGAAAAGGATGGGTACACAAAGTATGAGAGAGGTGTGTGAAGAACTCAACAAGAGATTTGAGGAGGTCTTCAAAACAGAGCAATGAGAAGTCCCTAAACTAAGAGGGGTGGGGATAAACCAAGCAGACGTAGAATAAGGGGATGGACAGGAGGCCCCAATCTACAGGCCAGTGTCCTTAACTTATATACCAAGCAAGGTGATGGAGAAGATGGTGAGAAAGAGCCAGGTAGCACATGTGGAGAGAAGGGACTTTGTAACACGTCACCAGCATGGGTTCATGGAAGCCAAGTCGTGTCTCACAGGTTTAATCGAATTCTGTGACCAAATTGACCAGACCACACACTAGAAAGTGAAGGGACGACGACGTTCCGGTCTGTCCTTGACCATTCTCAAGTTGATTGTGATGAGGAAGTAGAGACAGGCAATAAATAGGCAAGAGAGAGGTAAGGAGCAAAGGTGTAGTAGAGGGGGATAATAGGAAAACGAACTGCAGAGGGCCTATTGGCCCATGCGAGGCAGCTCCTATTAACCACCGAATCGCCTCGGTGGTTAATAGGATTCTGTTACCGAATCGCCTATTGTGACTCATCGCCTCTTGTGACCAAGCAACACATTAAGAAAGAAAGAGTAGGATGGATAGACTGCATTTTCTTGGACTGTCAGAAAGCTTTAAAAAGTTCAATTTAGGTAATCCCAATGGATAAAGGATTACCGAAACAACAGGAAGCAAAGAGTTACAGTGAGGGACGAGACCTCTGACTGGCGTCATGTCACCAGCGGAGTCCCACAGGGTACTAGAATCGGATCTATCTTGTTTCCGATACACGTGAATGATCTCCCAGAAGGTATAGACTCGTTCCTCTCAATCTTTGCTGATGTTGCTAAACTTATGAGAAGGGTTAAGACAGAGGAGGACAGCAAGACGCTATAGGGTGACCTGGACAGACTGAAGCAATGGTCCAACAAATGGCTACTAGAGTTTAGCTTGAAAAAGTGCAAAGTGATGAAGATAGGTGTATGGAGCAGGAGGCCAAACACAAGGTACCAGCTGGGAGAGGAAATCCTTCACGAGTCAGGAAGACAGAAAAGATCTGCGGGCTGAAACCACACCAGACCTGTCCCTTGAAGCCCACGTAAAAAGAAAAACATCAGCGATGTACGCAAGGTTGGCAAACATAAAAACTGCCTATAGAAACACGTGTAAGGAATCATTCAGAACCTTGTATACCTCATATGTCAGACGTATACAGGAATAAGCAGCTCCAGCCTGGAGTCCATATCTAGTTAAACACAAGACAAAGTTAGAGAAGATTCAGAGGTATGCCTCCAGGCTCGTCCTGGAACTGAGAGGAATGAGCTACGAGGAATGGCTTACGGAGCTGAACCTCACATCCCTGGAAAACAGAAGAGTAAGGGGGAGACATGATAAGCACCTACAAAATTCTCAGAGGCATTGACAGGGTGAACTCTTTAACACGGGTGGAACACGAACAAGGGGCTACAGGTGGAAACCGAGTCACAACCACAGGGAAAATGAGCCACAGGGACATTAGAAAGAACTGTTTCAGTGTCAGAGTAGTTAACAGGTGGAATGCATTAGGCAGTGATGTGGTGGAGGCTGACTCAATACACAGTTTCAAGTGTAGATATGATAGAGCCCAATAGGCTCAGGAATCTGTACACCAGTTGGTTGACAGTTGCTGCTGCTGCTGCTCCACCAGCCCCTCCCCCACCAGCTGCTGCTGCTGCTGCTCCACCAGCCCCTCCCCCACCAGCTGCTGCTGCTGCTGCTCCACCAGCCCCTCCCCCACCCACCTGCTGCTGCTGCTGCTGCTCCACCAGCCCCTCCCCACCAGCTGCTGCTGCTGCTCCACCAGCCCCTCCCCCACCAGCTGCTGCTGCTCCACCAGCCCCTCCCCCACCAGCTGCTGCTGCTGCTGCTGCTGCTGCCCACCAGCCCCTTCCCCACCAGCTGCTGCTGCTGCTGCTGCTGCTCCACCAGCCCCTCCCCCACCAGCTGCTGCTGCTGCTGCTGCTGCTGCTCCACCAGCCCCTCCCCACCAGCTGCTGCTGTGCTGCTGCTGCTCCACCAGCCCCTCCCCACCAGCTGCTGCTGCTGCTGCTCCACCAGCCCCTCCCCCACAGCTGCTGCTGCTGCTGCTGCTGCTCCACCAGCCCTCCCCCACCAGCTGCTGCTGCTGCTTGCTCCACCAGCCCCTCCCCCACCAGCTGTGCTGCTGCTGCTCCACCAGCCCCTCCCCCACCAGCTGCTGCTGCTGCTGCTGCTCCACCAGCCCCTCCCCCACCACTGCTGTGCTGCTGCTGCTGCTCCACCAGCCCTCCCCCACCAGCTGCTGCTGCTGCTGCTGCTCCACCAGCCCTCCCCCACCAGCTGCTGCTGTTGCTGCTGCTGCTGTCCACAGCCCCTCCCCCACCAGCTGCTGCTGCTGCTGCTGCTCCACCAGCCCCTCCCCCACCAGCTGCTGCTGCGCTGCTCCACCAGCCCCTCCCCACCAGCTGCTGTGCTGCTGCTGCTGCTGCTCACCCGCCCCTCCCCCACCAGCTGCTGCTGCTGCTGCTGTCCACCAGCCCCTCCCCCACCAGCTGCTGCTGTTGCTGCTGCTGCTGCTCCACCAGCCCCTCCCCCACAGCTGCTGCTGCTGCTGCTGCTCCACCAGCCCCTCCCCCACCAGCTGCTGCTGCTGCTGCTCCACCAGCCCCTCCCCCACCAGCTGCTGCTGCTGCTGCTCCACCAGCCCTCCCCCACCAGATGCTGCTGCTGCTGCTGTTGCTCCACCAGCCCTCCCCCACCAGCTGATGCTGCTGCTGCTGCTGCTCACCAGCCCTACCCACCAGCTGCTGCTGCTGCTGCTGCTCCACAGCCCCTCCCCCAACCAGCTGCTGCTGCTGCTGCTGCTCCACCAGCCCCTCCCCACCAGCTGCTGCTGCTGCTCCACCAGCCCCCCCCCACCACCACTGCTGCTGTGCTCCACCAGCCCCTCCCCACCAGCTGCTGCTGCTGCTCCACCACCCCCCCCACCACCAGCTGCTGCTGCTGCTGTTGCTCCACCAGCCCTCCCCCACCAGATGCTGCTGCTGCTGCTCCACCAGCCCTCCCCACCAGTGCTGCTGCTGCTGCTCCACCAGCCCCCCCCCACCAGCTGCTGCTCCACCCCCTCCCCCCCCCACCACCAGCTGCTTCACCAACCAGCTGGCGGCATCTAGAGGGCTCACCACACCCTAATTCACCAAATATAAGGCAACTGGAAATGGCGGCAAGATTAGCGAGCAGTGTGCTGCCCAATATGTCCCGGTGACACGCTAGGGGCCCGATCTCACCAGACAGGCAGGTCCAAGTCACACGAGACATTGTCCCAACATCCAAGATACTTGGAGACCTTGGTGGCTAGAGTGAGGTCGTTTAGTGTGAAACAAGGAGGAGGAGGAGGCCAAGGTGAACAACCGTACCGTTCTCTCCTAGGTTCCCCAACGTTAAGAAACCGACGTACTAGAGTGCACCCCCCTCATCCTAACCCACAGAGGTTCCAAAACAGAAAACGGGCATTATTAGGATCTATTGGGAGGATTGTAGTCCCCAGTACCTGTACTTTCTCCAGGCTACTGTAGTCCCCAGTACCTGGTACTTCCTCCAGGCTACTGTAGTCCCCAGTACCTGTACTTCCTCCAGGCTACTGTAGTCCCCCGTACCTGTACTTCCTCCAGGCTGCTGTAGTCCCCCAGTACCTGTACTTCCTCCAGGCTACTGTAGTCCCCCAGTACCTGTACTTCCTCCAGGCTACTGTAGTCCCCAGTACCTGGTACTTCCTCCAGGCTACTGTAGTCCCCAGTACCTGTACTTCCTCCAGGCTACTGTAGTGCCCAGTACCTGGTACTTCCTCCAGGCTACTGTAGTCCCCCAGTACCTGGTACTTCCTCCAGGCTACTGTAGTCCCCTGTACCTGTACTTCCTCCAGGCTACTGTAGTCCCCTGTACCTGTACTTCCTCCAGGCTACTGTAGTCCCCCAGTACCTGGTACCTCCTCCAGGCTACTGTAGTCCCCAGTACTGTACTTCCTCCAGGCTACTGTAGTCCCCAGTACCTGGTACTTCCTCCTGGCTACTGTAGTCCCAGTACCTGTACTTCCTCCAGGCTACTGTAGTCCCCAGTACCTGTACTTCCTCCAGGCTACTGTAGTCCCCAGTACCTGTACTTCCTCCAGGCTACTGTAGTCCCCAGTACCTGTACTTCCTCCAGGCTACTGTAGTCCCCAGTACCTGTACCTCCTCCAGGCTACTGTAGTCCCCAGTACCTGTACTTCCTCCAGGCTACTGTAGTCCCCTGTACCTGTACTTCCTCCAGGCTACTGTAGTCCCCAGTACCTGGTACTTCCTCCTGGCTACTGTAGTCCCCAGTACCTGTACTTCCTCCAGGCTACTGTAGTCCCCAGTACCTGTACTTCCTCCAGGCTACTGTAGTCCCCAGTACCTGTACCTCCTCCAGGCTACTGTAGTCCCCAGTACCTGGTACTTCCTCCAGGCTGCTGTAGTCCCCCAGTACCTGTACTTCCTCCAGGCTACTGTAGTCCCCAGTACCTGTACTTCCTCCAGGCTACTGTAGTCCCCAGTACCTGTACCTCCTCCAGGCTACTGTAGTCCCCAGTACCTGGTACTTCCTCCAGGCTACTGTAGTCCCCAGTACCTGTACCTCCTCCAGGCTACTGTAGTCCCCCAGTACCTGGTACCTCCTCCAGGCTGCTGTAGTCCCCAGTACCTGTACTTCCTCCAGGCTGCTGTAGTCCCCCAGTACCTGTACCTCCTCCAGGCTACTGTAGTCCCCAGTACCTGTACTTCCTCCAGGCTACTGTAGTCCCCAGTACCTGTACTTCCTCCAGGCTACTGTAGTCCCCAGTACCTGTACTTCCTCCAGGCTACTGTAGTCCCCAGTACCTGTACTTCCTCCAGGCTACTGTAGTCCCCAGTACCTGTACTTCCTCCAGGCTACTGTAGTCCCCAGTACCTGTACTTCCTCCAGGCTACTGTAGTCCCCAGTACCTGTACCTCCTCCAGGCTACTGTAGTCCCCAGTACCTGTACTTCCTCCAGGCTGCTGTAGTCCCCCAGTACCTGTACCTCCTCCAGGCTACTGTAGTCCCCAGTACCTGTACTTCCTCCAGGCTACTGTAGTCCCCAGTACCTGTACTTCCTCCAGGCTACTGTAGTCCCCAGTACCTGTACTTCCTCCAGGCTACTGTAGTCCCCAGTACCTGTACCTCCTCCAGGCTACTGTAGTCCCCAGTACCTGTACCTCCTCCAGGCTACTGTAGTCCCCAGTACCTGTACTTCCTCCAGGCTACTGTAGTCCCCAGTACCTGTACTTCCTCCAGGCTACTGTAGTCCCCAGTACCTGTACCTCCTCCAGGCTACTGTAGTCCCCAGTACCTGTACTTCCTCCAGGCTACTGTAGTCCCCAGTACCTGTACTTCCTCCAGGCTACTGTAGTCCCCAGTACCTGTACTTCCTCCAGGCTACTGTAGTCCCCAGTACCTGTACCTCCTCCAGGCTACTGTAGTCCCCAGTACCTGTACTTCCTCCAGGCTACTGTAGTCCCCAGTACCTGTACCTCCTCCAGGCTACTGTAGTCCCCAGTACCTGTACTTCCTCCAGGCTACTGTAGTCCCCAGTACCTGTACTTCCTCCAGGCTACTGTAGTCCCCAGTACCTGTACTTCCTCCAGGCTACTGTAGTCCCCAGTACCTGTACTTCCTCCAGGCTACTGTAGTCCCCAGTACCTGTACTTCCTCCAGGCTACTGTAGTCCCCAGTACCTGTACTTCCTCCAGGCTACTGTAGTCCCCAGTACCTGTACTTCCTCCAGGCTACTGTAGTCCCCAGTACCTGTACTTCCTCCAGGCTACTGTAGTCCCCAGTACCTGGTACCTCCTCCAGGCTACTGTAGTCCCCCAGTACCTGTACTTCCTCCAGGCTACTGTAGTCCCCCAGTACTTGTACCTCCTCCAGGCTACTGTAGTCCCCCAGTACCTGGTACTTCCTCCAGCTACTGTAGTCCCCCAGTACTGGTACTTCCTCCAGGCTACTGTAGTCCCCCAGTACCTGGTACCTCCTCCAGGCTACTGTAGTCCCCCAGTACCTGGTACTTCCTCCAGGCTACTGTAGTGTAGTCCCCCAGTACTTGGTACCTCCTCCAGTCTACTCACACTATGAATCAAAGACTAAAGCCATTGTTAATTCACAAGCGATTTGGCAACAGCCCTTTGAGCCCCCCGCGCCTCCTGGGACCTCTGGGCGCTGCTGAGAGTTATGGCTAGGACCAGCCGGGCGCTGTGGCTGCCACCAGCCGGGCGCTGTGGCTGCCACCAGCCGGGCGCTGAGGCTGCCACCAGCCGGGCGCTGAGGCTGCCACCAGCCAGGCGCTGAGGCTGCCACCAGCCGGGCGCTGAGGCTGCCACCAGCCGGGCGCTGAGGCTGCCACCAGCCGGGCGCTGTGGCTGCCACCAGCCGGGCGCTGAGGCTGCCACCAGCCGGGCGCTGTGGCTGCCACCAGCCGGGCGCTGTGGCTGCCACCAGCCGGGCGCTGTGGCTGCCACCAGCCGGGCGCTGTGGCTGCCACCAGCCGGGCGCTGTGGCTGCCACCAGCCGGGCGCTGTGGCTGCCACCAGCCGGGCGCTGTGGCTGCCACCAGCCGGGCGCTGTGGCTGCCACCAGCCGGGCGCTGTGGCTGCCACCAGCCGGGCGCTGTGGCTGCCACCAGCCGGGCGCTGTGGCTGCCACCAGCCGGGCGCTGTGGCTGCCACCAGCCGGGCGCTGTGGCTGCCACCAGCCGGGCGCTGTGGCTGCCACCAGCCGGGCGCTGTGGCTGCCACCAGCCGGGCGCTGTGGCTGCCACCAGCCGGGCGCTGTGGCTGCCACCAGCCGGGCGCTGTGGCTGCCACCAGCCGGGCGCTGTGGCTGCCACCAGCCGGGCGCTGTGGCTGCCACCAGCCGGGCGCTGAGGCTGCCACCAGCCGGGCGCTGAGGCTGCCACCAGCCGGGCGCTGTGGCTGCCACCAGCCGGGCGCTGTGGCTGCCACCAGCCGGGCGCTGAGGCTGCCACCAGCCGGGCGCTGTGGCTGCCACCAGCCGGGCCCTGAGGCTGCCACCAGCCGGGCACTAAAGCTGCCACCAGCCGGGCACTAAACCTGCCACCAGCCGGGCACTAAACCTGCCACCAGCCGGGGCTAAAGCTGCCACCAGCCGGGCACTAAAGCTGCCACCAGCCGGGGCTAAACCTGCCACCAGCCGGCACTAAACCTGCCACCAGCCGGGGCTAAAGCTGCCACCACCCGAGGCTAAAGCTGCCACCAGCCGGGCACTAAAGCTGCCACCAGCCGGGCACTAAAGCTGCCACCAGCCGGGCACTAAACCTGCCACCAGCCGGGGCTAAAGCTGCCACCACCGGGGCTAAAGCTGCCACCAGCCGGGCACTAAAGCTGCCACCACCCGAGGCTAAAGCTGCCACAGCCGGGCACTAAAGCTGCCACCAGCGGGCACTAAACCTGCCACCAGCGGGCACTAAACCTGCCACCAGCGGGCACTAAACCTGCCACCAGCCGGGCACTAAAGCTGCCACCAGCCGGGCACTAAAGCTGCCACCAGCCGGGCACTAAAGCTGCCACCAGCCGGGCACTAAAGCTGCCACCAGCGGGCACTAAAGCTGCCACCAGCCGG